>VDFB02183299.1:0-17808 GCA_007258455.2 Sequoia sempervirens | reverse complement strand
GTTTGTTGGTGGACCTTTGACATCAATACCTCGCTCTTGTCATCATCAACCGAATTTCACTTTGGTAACCATCATTCATTACTGGTGTTGTAAAACAATGCTAGGTAGTTTTGGTAATTGAACAATATTTTTTTATTTCATTTTCAAATGTTTACATCAGATAGTCCTATTGATGTCCATGACACGATGGACCATGGATTTGCTGCAACAATAGAAATTTTTGATCCCTTGATAGAGGCATTTGACAGATTAGTAAATTTCACATTATATTTTCTCTTTTATTGGTCCATTATTAAAAAATTTAATGTTACTCGTATGTAGTTTAATTGCTATCTTGATGCTTTCTACAAGGGATTGTCACTCTAGATCATCAACGTGTTGCTGTTGCAGATGAGAATGTTGATTATTTGTTTGAGGTAAGTGATTATTTTGTTATATACTATTCCACAATTCAATTTTTATATATTAACATCTATACTTCTTATTGTATCAGTTGGAACTCTAGAAAACTGAAGAGAGGAGGATGAGTGAGTGCATTCAAAAGAAAATAGCATCACATGCATCTCCTCCAACCGATAGTCGAAGGGAACTCATGATCTATTTCTTACCCTAGTGGCGAATGACTATGTATTAGGATCCTTTATTGTACATGCCTATGTGGAATTTTGAATATATGTTTTTTTACTATGGATATGTGAAATTTTATGTCCATATGTCTTTTTTGCAGGCCTATATGACTTTATTTGATATATTGTATACTTTTATCAAAATATAACATTGTATGGCCTTATGGATTTTTGGTTATCCAAATCTTATTTTACCACTATTATCCATATTTCCACTACAAATGATGAATTGAATAAATGAATAATTAAACAAAGTTCATTGTTAGTAATGGAAAAATTGTTACAAATATTATATGTTATCATATGTCCTACACATATTCCAACAATTTTTGAAGAGTTCTTTGCACAAGATGTAGTAACCATGTACTCTAGGAAAACTTTCTACAATTTATACCATGGCTTCAACTAAGTCCACAACACCTCCAAGCTAAACCACAAATGCTAACTCATACCACAAAGTAGCACAGTTCCAACACCATCCTACAATTATGATTGAACTCGCTATTGTTTCTCTATGCAAACAAGGAACTTTCTATGAGTGAATAGAAAACCATAGTTCCAATAGGCTCTAGCTATACAATGGTCTTTTGGCTTGGCACAAACTTCCCTTGTAAATATTTGAATTTGAGATAATAATTGGCATGATCTTCCAAATGAGATACTTAGTTTCCAAATAATTATATGCATAAAACACTTTCAAATGACAAGAAAGAACCAAATCTTGGAGGGCTCCCAAACAAACATTAAGCATAAGATAGGATAATGCCACTAACACATAACTCAATTTGATCATATGGTGATAAAAGGAAAAACCCTTATGTGAATATGTATGACAAGAATTCCATAGTAGAACCCCATGGTATTAACATAGAATCATCTTTAAGCATTCAAAAACACACAAGAGAAAGCACAAACTCATCAAGCTACACAAAAAGAAACCTACAAAATAAAGAAAGAAGAATAAAATGGGCATATAATATTTATGGTTGATACATGATTGTAGATGGGTTGGGTGTGTTCTTTGTTCAAACACCCCACTAGAGAATTTGTAAGCTCAATGTTCAAAAATAAGGGCTAAGTTGAAGAACTATTCTTCCAGCTAGTACTTCAACCACAACATGCCCCAAAAGCTTGTGTAGGTACTTTGGAATGGAATTTTCCTGCTTCCTTTGTCTCTTCCAACTCTAAGTCGGGTTATGCCCCTTCTTTTCCAAATATTGGCCACGATGTACTTCTCCACATCTCTTTTGAACTAAATTATACCATGTCCCATCCACTTGGTGTAGGGGCATAAGGAGCCTCATGAGCATAAATTTTTTGTTATTTTTGGGTTTTGAGTTTTTTGAGTGTTTTGGAGTCTAATAAGGTCATTTATGACCATGTGGGATCATGTTGATCCATTTTGGAGTGTTAATAGGGTTTTTGGTTAAAAAGTGTAAAAGTTGCTCAAAAAAGTTGTCATGCAACTTTGGAAAGGTGTCAAAAATCAAGAAACAGTTACAAACATATCAAGAAACTATTAAAAATAGTTGAAATTGGTTAGTAATGTATGAATACACCCTCCAAAGTCAGATAGAGGGTTGGAAAAAAATTGATTTGTAGTTTTGGTGAACGAAAGCAAGCTTTTTCTATGTTTTTCTCATGTTGTATATTGTTCTTTCAATTTGTGCGACCTGTACAGTCTATATGCTGGTCTAAAACTGATTGGATTGTGTTGGCATATGAATCTACTTTAATTTTATTTTGGTTGCATTGATTTTAATTATGTATTGAGTGAGTTATTGCATTTTCTCTAAAACTAGCTAAAACCCTACCTAGGGTAACCAGTGAACAAAATAATTATGTAGCTTGGACTTCCATCAGCAGAAAATCACCACAATGGGTGGAAAGGTCTACATGTATGCAATTTACGTTGTTTCAAGTTTGTAGGGGCCAAAGAAAAGGTTTGTATGTGTTTTGAGACAATAAAAAGTTTGATATTTGGATATATCAGATTGTGTAGTAGCAAGGAAAGAGATAACTCATGAATCAAAGGTCCGAATCTTATTGGTTTGAAATTGGAAACACTATGGGAATGTAGTGAGAGGTCTTACGGACCTATACAAATGGTTTTGGAACTTTTTTGAAGGTTTATACAAGTTTTGTTGTGATTGTCCCAAGAGGACTAGTTATACAGTCATAGGGAAGGTGTTGATATACAAGCAAGATAAGGTCTGGGTACGAGTCTAGGAATTGAATACTTATTGGAATCACCTTTAGAATGTTGGAAAGAGGCCTCCAAGTCTGTATCAAGGTATTTGAAATATTGCATGTTGGTTTGTCTTAGTTCATTGAAGTCACCTTAGAAAGGTGCACATAGGAGCATCAATGGAGAAGATGCAAGAACACCTTGTCAAATGTTTGGGTTTGTTGTCATGAAGAAGGTCCTTCCTCTACATCAAATTGGCATCAGATCCAGGTTGATTAGTAAGAGGTCACAAATAAGTTGAGTTTGAAGACCGACCAAGATCCTTCCAAGGGTGAATGTGGAAAGAATAATCAAAGAGGTAAGAGACTCTCTTGCCTTAGAATTGAGATCCATAAGGGAAAGCCTTGATGCAAGACTCACATCAGTTGAGACCAACTAGAGAAGAGGAGTGGTCACAGGAGATTTGAGTGACCAAGAAGAAGAAGAAGTGGGTGAAAATGCACCACAAGAAGAACATGAAGAAGAAAGAGATGTTAAAGAGAAGAGGTTGGAGAGATCACTAAAGGCAGTTAAGAATGATGGCTCCAAGGTAAAAGTAGAACTTCCAGTATATTCAAGGAGTTTGAATGGAGAAGAACTCCTAGATTGGATAGGATAATTAGACAAGTATATTGAGTTTGAAGAGATACCTGAGGGGAAGCAAGTGAAATTAGCAAGAACAAAACTAAAAGGAAATGCATCCCTATGGTGGGATTATGTATAAGAGAGGAAGAAGAAAGGAAAAGAAAATATTACATCTTGGGACAGAATGGTTACAAAATTGAAAGGAAAATTCCTACCTAGTGATTATGCCATTCAGTTATATAGAAGGTTGCAAAATTTGAAGAAGAAAGACATGGATGTGAAAACATACACAAAAGAGTTCTACAAACTAAGCATAAGATCAGGCCACATGGAAGAAGATGTTTACAAAGTTGCAAGGTATTTGAATGGGCTAAAGTATAACCTACAAGATGAACTAAGTCTCACAAGTCTAAGAACTATAGAAGAGTGCTATCAGTTGGCCATAAAGTCTGAAGACAAGTTGAGAAGGGGACAAGAGAAGCAAAGTAGAGGTAGGGGAAGGACAAATTTCAGAGGAAGAGGGAATTTTTTTGGTAGAGGATAGTCCCAAAGGTCTCAAGGAGAGACAAGTAATTCATAGGAACAAACATCAGATTCAAGGGGAAACTTTAGAGGAAGAAGACCAAATTTTAGAGGGAAATTTGGCAATAGAGGAGGCTCAAGTGGATTCACTGGAAAGTGTTACAAATGCAATAAATTTGCAAGCCATTAAGAATGGCAGTGCCCTGAGGAGCAGTCATCTACTTCTTTTAAAGGTGAGAGGAGAAATCAAATTGAACAAGGTGGAGATGATGCTGAAAGTGTTAATTCACCATCACAAAATGCAGAACCAGAAGTTGGAGAGTCCTTATTGATGATAAGAGCCTTGATTAAAGTGCCTTTGGAGAAGGAACCACCTCAAATAAATTCACTCTTTAGGACTACATTCAAATTCCAAGGTAAAAGTTGTAAAGTTTTGATTCATTTCAGAAGTACTGACAATTTGGTTTCAATTGAAATGGTAGAGAAGTTAAAGTTGAAAAGATTGCCTCATGCCACTCTATACAAGGTTTCTTGGTTAAACAAAGGGAAAAAAATGTTAGTGAATGAACAGTTGGGTAGAATTCCATATAGGGGATTATAAGGAAAATGTCTTGTGTGACATCATTCCTATTGATGTTTTCTGTATGCTTCTTGGTAGACCATGGCAATATGATAGAAATGCCAAGCATTATGGTAGAAATAACACATATGTCATAGAGAAGGATGGAGTCTCATATACTCTAACACCATTGAAAGATGAAGATAAAACACCACAAGTGGAATCCAATGTGATGTTGGTAGGAGAGAAGGAATTCATAAAGGCCATGGAAGAGGAGAATATGGGTTTTACCATCATAGTCAATCCTACATCTGTTGTGGCAGCAACAAATCAAGAAGAGTTGCCTTTAGAATTTCAAAACTTGCTAAAGAAGTATGGTAATATAGTAGTGGATGAAATCCCAAACACCTTGCCTCCTATGAGGGATATTAGTCACCACATTGATTTCATACCAAGGGAAAGATTTCCTAATAAAGCAACATATAAGATGACACCACAACAAAATGAGGAGATTAAGAGACAAGTCCAAGAATTCCTTGATAAGGGACTAATCAAAGAAAGCCTTAGTCCTTGTTTGGTTCCCACTGTCCTAGCACCAAAGAAGGGAGGTGAATGGAGGATGTGCACTGATTCTAGGGCCATCAATAAGATTACAATCAGATATAGATTTCCCATTCCATAGATAGAAGACTTGATGGACTGTCTAGGTGGAGCATGCTACTTTTCCAAAATAGACCTCAAGAGTGGGTATCACCAAATCAGGATCAGACCGGGGGATGAATGGAAGACAACATTTAAGAAAAATGAAGTGATTTATGAGTGTATTATGATGCCTTTTGGTCTCTCAAATGAACCCAACACCTTCATGAGGTTGATGAATGAAGTTCTCAAGCCTTTTATTGGTAAGTTTGTAGTGGTTTACCTTGATGACATTCTTATTTTTAGTAAAACTAAGGAAGAGCATTTGTACCATTTGGATTTGGTTTTAAGAAGATTGAATAAAGAGAAACTAATGATTAATTTGAAGAAATGTGAGTTTATGAAGAAAAAGTTGGTATATCTTGGTTTTTTGGTTACAAAAGGCACCTTGAAAATGGATCCAAGCAAGGTTGAAGCTATTCTAAGTTGGCCTCCACCCAAATCAGTTGTTGAGGTAAGAAGTTTCCATGGTTTGGAAAGTTTTTATAGGAATTTTATTAAGGGTTTTAGTCATGTTTGTGCTCCAATCACTGACTCCATAAAGGGGGATAAGAGAAAGAAGTTTGTTTGGACTAGTGAGGCTGAAAAGGGTTTTGAATATTTGAAAAAGAGGGTAGCAAAGCAGCCCATATTAGCCTTACCAGATTTCAATAAGGTGTCTACTATTGAGTGTGATGCAATTGTCTATGCCATAGGGGAGGTGTTGAGTCAAGAGGGCAGGCCCATTGCCATCTTTAGTGAAAAAATTGATGAGGCTAAGAAGAAGTACTCTTCCTATGACCTAGAGATGTATGCTTTGGTCTAGTCCTCGAAAAAGTGGAGAAATTACCTACTTCCCAAAAGATTTCATAGTCTATATTGATAACCATGCCCTCCAATTTTTGAATATTCAAGAGAAACTCAGTCATAGCCATGTTAAATGGGTGGAATATTTGCAAGGTTTTACTTTCACCATTAAACACAAGAAGGGGTAGTCCAATAAAGTAGCAGATGCTTTGAGTATAAGGGACCTAATAGTGTAGAAAATTCAGTTGCAAAGCATGGGGGTTGAATCCTTGAAAGGTATGTATCTTGAAGATGCACATTTCAACTTGACATATATGCATGTTGTAAGCAGCCTTGTAGCAACAATAATGACAAGTGGCTTTATTTTTTGATCCAAGATGATCTTTTGTTCAAGGGATCACAAATTTTTGTCCCTAAGTTTTCAATGAGAGATAACTTGATAAAAGAGAAGCATAGTGGTAGTCTTACAAGTCATTTTGGTCTTGATAAGACCTTGGAGTAGTTAAGAAGACACTATTTTTGGCCTAAAATGCAAACTAATGTAAGGAAATTTGTGGAGAAATGTGTTATTTTTCAAAAGGCAAGAAGGAGTAGCACAAATGTAAGTTTGTATTAGCTTCTTCCTATTCCAAATAGGCCTTGGGAGTCTATAAGTATGGATTTTGTAATAGGTTTACCAAAAACACCTAGAGGTTTTGATTCCATCTATGTTGTATTAGACCAGTTCTCCAAGATGACACATTTCATCCCATGCAAGAGCACAAATGATGCATCTTATGTTGCAAGTTTTTTCTTCAAGGAAATGGTAAGGATTCTTGGTTTTCCTTTGAGTATTATTTCAGATAGAGATAGTAAGTTTGTTGGGCATTTTTGGAGAACTTTGTGGAAGAAACTTTGCACTAACCTTAGTTTTAGTTCTTCCTATCACCCTCAAACTGATGGGTAGACTGAGGTGGTTAATAGGATCCTTGGTAACCTCTTAATATGTCTCACCAAAGAGCATAGTACTCAATGGGATCTAATCTTGCCTCAGGTAGAATTTGCATATAATGATTCAGTGAATAGAAGTGTGGGTAAGAGTCTTTTTGAAGTTGTTTATGGTTTGCAACCTAGAGGAGTCTTTGAATTAAGGGATACTAGTGGAATGGAGAGGATGAGTGCTGAGGGTGAGAAATTTGTTTTGGCTATGAAAAAGATTCACCAACAGGTCAAGGATCACCTACAAAGAAGTGTTGAGAAATATAAGCAAAGGGTTGATGCACACCAGAGAGAAGTCAATTTCAAGGTCAAAGATTTGGTTCTATCCCATCTCAAAAAGAAGAGATTTCCCAACGAAAAATACTCCAAATTGCAGATGAAGAAGATTGGACCTTGTAGGGTTGTTCACAAGTTTGGTCCCAATGCATATGAGATTGAGTTACCAAGTGGGATTGGTAATTCACCTATATTTAATGTATTTGACTTGTACCAAGGGGATGTTGTTGCAGGTAATGAATTAGGTTCCCAAGCATTTACAAATGTTGAATGGATCCAAAACCTTCCTCCTAGAAAACCTTTGGAGTTGGAGTGCATCCCTGATACCAAGGAACTCAAGAAGACAAGAAACACAACATATTTTCAATACTTGGTCAAGTGGAGGGGTATTCCTATGGAAGATGCTACTTGGATTTCTGAATATGATATTACCAAACATGGATACACTGTTGTAGACCTGCACTCAAGTGGGAATTGAGTTTTCTTCCCCTTGGGTGAATGGTGCAGGGGCATTAAGAGCCTCATGAGCACACCTTTTTGTTATTTTTTGTTTTTGGGTTGTTTGAGTGTTTTGGAGTCTAATAAGGTCATTTATGACCTTGTGGGATCATGTTGATCCATTTTGGAGTGTTAATAGCATCTTTGGTTAAAAAGTGTAAAAGTTGTCATGTTGCTTAAAAAAGTTATCATGCAACTTTGGAAAAGGTGTCAAAAATCAAGAAACAGTTACAAACATATCAAGAAACTATTACAAATAGTTGTAATTGGTTAGTAATGTATGAATACACCCTCCAAAGTCAGATATAGGGTCAAAAAAAAAAACTGATTTTGTAGTTTTGGTGAATGAAAGCAAGCATTTTCTATGTTTTTCTCACATTGTAGACTGTTCTTTCAATTTGAATGGCTTGAAAAATCTATATTATAGTTTGAAATTTATTGGATTTTGTTGTTATATGAATCTACTTTAATTTTCTTTTGGTTGCATCAATTTTTCATTAAGTATTGGGTGAGTTATTGCATTTTCTCTAAAACTTATTTGAAACCCTACCTAGCATAACCAGTGAACAAAATAATTATGTAGCTTCGGCTTCCACTAGTGGAAAATCACCAAAATGGGTGCAAGGTCTGCATGTATGTAGTATACCTTGTTTCAAGTTTGCAGGGTACCAAGAAAAGGTTTGCACGTGTTTTGAAATAATAGATGGTTTGATATTTGGATGTATTAGACTATGTAATTAAATATTATTTTAATTCAAAAATCAGCTTTTCGCTCTTCTTTTATAATTAAATAATTATTTCAATTATTTTAATTATTCATTAGCCTTTTCTCTCTATAATTAAATAAATGTTATATTTATTTAATTATTTATCCTTTCTTTATTGCCCAATTAAATAATTATTTTAAATATTTAATTATCCCTTCCCTCACCATTAAATAATTTTTTAAAATTATTTAATATTTAACACTCCACCTTTCTTCTATAATTAAATAATTAATTTTAATTTCTAATTATTTGTTCTCACCTTTCCTTTTAAATAAACAAAATCAATATTTTATTTATTTCTCCTATGTTCGCCACATAAATTAAATAATTTTATTATTTAATTTCTCCAAAAACCTCTTTTTCTATGCAAATCTTATCTTCCACCTCAAGTTTTTATCTATCCATGTCTTTCTTCTCTCAATTAAGGCTCTACCCTTGATTAAATTATTTTCTAATTTAATCTTGGCCATTGATCGTGATCATTATTCTAGCCATTCACTTAACTCTCCTTCATAAAAGGAGACCTTTCATCCATCCATTATCTAAGTATCATCAAGCCTACATGCTTTCAAGTCAATTCATCACTTCTAAGGCATTCAAGAACAAGATTCTTCATCAATTGTTGCAAAAATTCAAGATCCATCATCATGGAAAGTTTCTAATTGCATTGTTTCATGTTTCATGTAACTTCATTATCTTATTTCATCATTTTGGTTTAATTACCTAGACTGGGTTTGACCAAGACAAACCCCCATTCCCTAACATTCAAAATTTCTTTTTCTTTCTTTGTGTGTTTGCAAATTTAGGTACTTTGAAGGCTTGGAGATCATTGAAGAATAAGTTGCAAACTTTTCGAAGTCATCTCCTTGTTGGATAGGTCAAAATCTACACAAAAAGTCACTTTCAAGCTCGAATTTGGTAGTTTCAGAACCAAACACCTAGAAGAATAGAAAGAGTAGACTGAGAGCTTCTAACTCCACGTTTAGATTTTTTAGAAAATCCAAAGTGGACTAAGTTGCCATCAATGGTGACTTAGTCCCACTGTACATTTTTTCCATAAATTTTTGTAGATTTAGATACCCATTTGGTTGAAACGGGCTCGAGAATAATTTTCCAAATCTGGGAAGTTAAGTCACCCAAAATGGCATAAGTGTCCTAGTAGGTCAAAATTTTAGGATTCACAACATTTCCACTCTGCCACACATTTCCAGGTGCACATTTTTTTTTTATAGTTTTTTTTGTTTTATTTGCATTTTTGAGTCATTTTCTAGGTCTTCTTGCATATCAAAATGTGTTTTCAAACATCTTGCATTTTCTAAGTTTTTCATTAATAATCAATCTCTTTTATCAATTTTTTTCATCTAGGACATTTTATTTAGACATATTTCAATCATATTTGCATTATTCTTGAGTGAACCACCTAGATTTTTGGGATACCTCTCTGCTTTTAGGTGTAAAACCCTAGAAGTGTAAGAGAGCTCCTATCCCCAAAAATATACAGTTCATTTTGGTGAACTTGCATTTAGAACATTATATTTCTGATTTGGAGTCCATCATCATCCTAGAATTAGCTTGCATTTTGTAAGGAAACTATGCAGCCATAGAATGACAATTTCCACATAACCCAAATCTGAAACATGCAAGTAAAATACTCAACATCAACATGCAAGAGAATAGACAACATACCCATCAAAGATGACACAAGATATACCCTGGGAAAACCCTCAAGAGGGAAAAACCCAGCCTCCAAAAGCATCCACACTCCATGTATTATTCAGCAATGAAAACCCATTACAATACATCTGCAGAGACTCCATGAACACTTTTGAAGCACAAGCTATCCATGCATTCCATGTGACCAAGCATGAATCCACACATCCCATGCCATGCTTCAAACACTCACACATGCACAAGCTCAACCTGCTAACCTGCAACAAACTGTCCAACCCCAAACAACTACCCTTGTGGTTACTTTTATAGAAACAAGCTCCCACGAAACCACCAAGTGGTATTACATAAACCATGTGCCCAAAAATACTACAACATGTGACCCCACATTTAATATTGGGTACTTTATTATTTTATTATTCCCCCAATATTAAATAATTACATTTTACAATTAAGTCCCAATGTTACATACAACAAAGTGGCCCCAACATTATAACTCCTTGTGATGCACATTCACCTAGAAACCCCTAGGTGCACCACACACATAATAAATAAATAAAATATTACAAACATTATGCAAGGTGTACAACACCTAATCCTAACAATCTCCCACTTGTTGTATACATTGCATAAGGGGGTAACAAGTAAGCTCAAACATCAAGATAACAAACTCCATAGGCAACATGTACCATCCTAGAATCCAAGTGCTCCATGTGCTCCATCAAGATACCTATAACAAGAACCAAGGTGACCACCATCTCATCCATGAATGCTCCCATCCTCCACCATGCCAACTGCACTAAGATATGAACACATCCAAAGAGATGTCACACTAACTGTCACAAAGAAGCATAAACCTGCCTCAATTGATATCTCAAAACACAAACACTGAATCCAATATGCACCAGTAGCTATCAAGAATAAATCACCATAGCTGAAATGACATCCACAACAAATGCCAACACATCCAACTATCCATACCTCCAAGGTATACATAACATAGTAAACTCATGCCAACAACATATCCACCCATAAACCACAATAACAAACTCCATGTGCAAACCTGTCAAAGCATGACATACACATCCAAGAGCTCCCACTGCATGGGCAATGTCAAGATGAATGCAAACCTGGAATGAGCGCATTCAACGCGTCGCTTCGTTAACATCCCAAAAAGGCACCATCACAAAGGCATACCAAGTCTACTACCAACATCTCATAGAAGTAAACATGTAGTACCAAGGAACATCCACAATGATAAGCAAAACCTGCAAACCAAACCCTGTAGCATGTCCTCCTACACACACCTCTAAATGCCAACTGTGTCAAGTATGATCTCCTCCATAACACCCCATAACAAAATCCATAACAACATCCATCCATCCAATCGCCAAGATCAAAGATAACATATGTAACTAACATGGATGTAAGCATCTCAAAAACAAGAAGATCAAACTCAAAGTAACCATTCCCAAACCAAGGAAATCAGCCCAATAAACCATCTCCTAAACCCAACATGTACAAGGAGATAAGCATGCCAACACTCCTCAAATGAACCCTCCAGAAACCAAATATCCATGGCTCAAGATCCATATCCATGAGAAGACAAAGCATAAACATAATGCACCTGAAAGAATAATGGGCAATACCTCTCAAGTGAACCACCGAGTAGACCAAGAGTGGGGAATGAGAATGCTCCTCCAGGATATCCAAGTCATCATGACTCAACCAAGAACACTCTCCTCATCGGTCCATGTTGAACTCACGTCCAACCAAGGTGTAGGCTCCCTCGGACTTCCTGCTAAAACCTCATCAAGAGTAACCATATCAAAACATGTCTCTAATCACAAGAGAACACCAAGCCTCACCTAAGTCTCCAAGTATCCATGAGCACCTGTAACCAATCAATCCATGCTAAACACCAAGCAAATGATCAATGTACTCAATACAAAGAGAACCAACCAAGATCAAAATCATAGCTCCAACTGCAGAATCAGGAACATAAACATGACACCATGATCTCACATCCTCTCAAAAGAAGATCACATGAATAAATCATCATAACATGTACCATGCCACAACTCTAAACTAGTAATCAAGAGTATACCATGACATAATAACAAAACCATCCTACAACCAAGGATCACCTGTCAAAACCAACAAGTCATAAATAATACCTCAACATCTCCAACACTTGATGTCAAAGAACTCTCACTGTAGCACACAGAGTCCAAGAGCTCCTCCATGACACCAAAGATCACCTGCTGAAGACAACCATCCATAATAACCAATGGATCCACATCATTTCCAAATGCTCCCACTGAACCGTGATACCAAGCAATCCCATGGCACCATGATGCACAAAACCAACACTGTCATAAGCTCACACAAAACCTGTGAATCCAAGCTCTCAATGACAACATGATAACCATCCTCTAAAGCAAGAAGATACACCGCCAAACCATCATATCCATCACCGCCAAACCATCACTGTCACAAGCTCCCACTGAACCGTGTAACCAAGCTATCCATGACATCGTGATACCAATCTCCTAAACCCAAGAAGATACACCGCCATAACCATAATCAGGAACCAATCCAATACCACCAATCAATGCACCTGCATAAACCATCATAACATGCCAAAGTCTCTAATGCACAAGAAACATCCATGACATCATGATCACCACCAAATGTACCAACAAATCAACCCAACCGTGTCCACATATCTGCATAATCATAGTCAACTACATAGATCTCATATCATGACTGTACCTGGTAATACCATCTCATCTCCTTAACATGACAACCAAATCAGCAAACCAAGTGACTAAACCAAGCCACCAAAACTGATCATGCATCAACACTAAAATATCAATGGGCAAAGACAACCCATATCCAAGTCATAGGTGCAACAAGTAAGTATAGACCGCCTACAACATTGCACAACTTGTAGATACAACAATGCAACATACATGCTAATAACCATGTCAAAAGTAGAATAATCTGAGATGTACAACTGAGCATACAATGAATCCAATATCAAATATCCCAAATCCGACAATCCATAAGCTCATAATAACACCATAGTCAAAGAGACCCATAAACAGCTCAGATAAAGAAAATAGCAAATAAACCATGCCAAAATATCTCCAAACCTGATCCACTGCATTACTCTGAACAAGCTTTCCGTTGACTATTGAAGTCCAAAATCCGACTCCGTATGCACCCGATATGCCCTCTCAAAGTTTCAAAATAAACATCTGACTTCAACCAAGAAAAACACTATCAAAACTACAAAATCATGGAACAAAACCTATACCACTATGTAGTGCTCAGAACCAACTTTCCAATGACTATAAGAAGTCAAAAAATGGACACCCTGGGTAAAAGTTACATGCATTTGAAAAAAACTGCTATATTCCGGTGGTGCTTGGGTGGCGCGCCGGTGGTGGGAGGGTGGCGGACTCCAAAAATATTTAAATATAATATAATTTTTCAATTTAAAAAATTCCAACCCTGGCGTCTGGGACTAGATGCATTGTATCAAATATGGCTTTGAAAAGCTTTGAAGTCCGGCATTTTAAGCTTTATCGGTGAGGTTTAAAAGAAATTAAAATTTGTTTTAAAAGACTTTACTAAGAATCTTTAATAGCGGTTTTATTAGTGTCGATGGACCAAAGCGCCATTTGGTACCCCCGCTAGCAGAAGGGAGCCGATTGGCGATCTTGTCACTTTGTCGGTATTCCGCCCGGCGATTAGCGATACTTGAATACTGCAGTGGTGGCGGGGTGGACCCCAAACAATCAATTTTTTGTTTTTGTTTTGTTTTTTATTTTTAATTTTTCTAATTTTGATTTTTCTTGGGTTCAAAATTTTAATAACTAGCGGAGAGCCACCCGGGCCGGTATGCGAGTGGAGTAATGCGTATGGCGAATAGGGGTTTTATAAACAATATTATTTTTTTACGTAACCAAATAGGACATATTATATGTCAAAATTTCTCTTAGCCACCCCAAATCCAACCATGAGGTCCATTTTGTCTCAGGAGGTCATCTGTAATTTCACCCCCTTAAAACCCTCATTTAAATACACAGCCAAGAAACCATATTTTGTCAAAATTTTCTCACACCCCAAATCTGCAAACAACCCATCAAACCGGCAAACCCAAAACCCTCTGCAATAAAACACCTGCAAAACCCCTATATCTTGCCATTGCCTTTCATTCTCTCATGCAACCTAGGGTTATCCAATCCACAACCAAAGCTCTGATATCACTTGTAAGGAAACTATGCAGCCATGAAATGACAATTTCCACATAACCCAAATCTGAAAACATGCAAGTAAAATACTCAACATCAACATGCAAGAGAATAGACAACATACCCATCAAAGATGACACAAAGATATATCTTGGGAAAACCCTCAAGAGGGAAAAAAGCCCGACCTCAAAAGCATCCACCTCCCATGTATTATTCAGCAATGAAAGCCATTTACAATACATGCTGCTTGAGGGGCTAGCGAACGCCGAGCACAAGCTATCCCATGCGTTTTCCATGTGACCAAGCATGAATCCACACATCATGCCATGCTTCAAACCCTCACACATGCACAAGCTCAACTTGCTAACCTGCAGCAAACTGCCCAACCATAAACAACTACCCTTGTGGTTACTTTTATAGAAACAAGCTCCCACAAAACCACCAAGTGGTATTACATAAACCATGTGCCCAAAAATACTACATCATGTGACCCCACATTTAATATTGGGTACTTTATTATTTTTTATTAGTCCCCAATATTAAATAATTACATTTTACAATTATGTCCCAATGTTACATACAACAAAGTGGCCCCAACATTATAACTCCTTGTGATGCATGTTCACCTAGAAACCCCTAGGTGCACCACACACATAATAAATAAATAAAATATTACAAACATTGTACAAGGTGTGCAACACCCCTGAAATCCCTATGACATTGACTTTGCATTTTCATTTTGCATGAGAGTTAAGTTGCATTCTAGGGTTTCAAATTTTGCATTAGTGAAAGTGCATATAGGTTGCATTTTTGCATCTTAAATCATTGATTTTTTTTAAAATTTTGCATTTTCATCTTAGGTATTCATCATACAACATACAAAACATAAGAGCCAACCAAAAAAATATGAAAATTCTAAAAAAATCCCCACTAGGACTCATTCACCACCTTGATCGACTTAGTCCCTTTAAGCCCCCAAAACTACCTTTCATGACACTAAAAACCTTATTTTTTCACTTTTGTTTGCTACCATTAACTATCCGTATTAGTTGGTTAAGTTCCTGTTACATGCATTTCACTAAATCTAGCTTAATTTGGCTCATTTCATGCATTTCTTCATTTCAATTTTGCATTCACAACATTTCATTTTCAAATCATTGCATAATATAATCAGTACATTACCTTGTGTGAAATCTAAAAATTTGTATTTCATCCTAAGTCTTTATATTGCATTTTATGTTTGCATAGCTTCTATCATTAGAAATAAGCATTGTTTACATTCGTAGAAATTATGGATAGCATTAGATTTTTGCAATTTTCATTTTCAACATTAGTTCCTAGTTCATTTAGATTAGATTCATTAGAAAATGAAAAAAAAAACAAAAAAATCAAAAGAACCAATTCAAAAAATGATTCAATTTAGAAAAAAAATATCATCTAAGCCCCTTAGTAGTGATGACTTATACATGTTAGATGAAGCCCTTAAGGACTTCCTCTCACTAAGATCATCCACTAAAGGTTTGACACAAAACGATGCAACCATTGATAATCATAATAATTATCATTGTTCTTCTCTATATATCTCTCCCATTGGTGATGAAGGTATCTTGATGAAACAAGACACAATCATTGAAGATCATGAAATTCTTGCTTGTCTTCCTTCTCCTCCCCCTTGCAAAGACATTATGACATGAAGCTGAAATCAAGGCCACAAACTTACCTAGTCTCCATTCATCTCCTAACACCTCTCCTACTTGTGAAAATGCTTTAGTGCATAAGGATACAATCCTAAATGATCATGAAAAACACATTTTTGTGGAGAATATGATTGAGAGCTATGAAAATCCTATCTCTCCTACTCAAGAAGACATTATAAGACATGGGCATGTAAATGTAGATAATCATGAAAATCACACCTTTTCTTCTCCTAATATCTTCTCTAGACATGAAGAAGATAGTTTGGTGTTAGAATATATCCTCATTGAGACTCATGAGAATCATATTTCTCCCTTTTCTAATACCCCTACCATTTGGGATGACTTATTTGAACAAAAAAGTCCAATCATTGGTAACCTTGAAACTCCTCATTATCCTTCTCTTGATGCCTCTCCTATGAGCGATGAAGCTACTTTATCAAATCCAACCATGAAATATGATGAACCTGTTGTTTGCCACTTTCCTAAAAGCTCTCCTACTAGGATAGATACTATGGCACAAGAGAATGAGACCTTAGAGAAAAAGGATTACATTATGGACAACAATCAAATTTCCCCCTCTCCTAACATCTCTCTTGTTGGTGAAGAAAATCATGAGAATCTTTGGGAAAACATCATGCATTCAATTTTATATGAGCTTATTAGCAAGCATGATAGTCATCCTTCCAATCTCTTTCTTAGTTATGCGAGTTTCTTAGTACAAGAGAATAACAATGTTGACACACTCCATAATTCCACACCCTCTAATGTCTCTTCTATTTGTGGGAATGAAATGATAGAAGACTATGAAAGCATAGAAAATCATGATAATCATAGTTCCTCTTCTCCCAATATCCCTCCTACATGTGACAAAGGTATTTTGGATCTAGAAGATGTACCCATTGAGAATCATGACAATGTTAAAAGCTCCTCTTCTATAACTTCTCCTACTTTTGGAAGATATTATGGCACAAGAGAATGAGATCATAAAAACATCTCTTAACATCACCCTACCTAGTCTACACTCATCTTCTAACTCCTTCCCTATTTGTGAGAATGTTTTTGTGAGAAATCATGACAATCACACTATTTGTGAGGAGGATAAGTTGGCATTAGATGATCAAACCTTTAAGACCTATGACAATTCTCTTTATTTTTCTTCCCCTATTTTGGAAGACATTATTGGAAAAAGGGATGTAATCATAGATAATCATGATAATCATACTTGTTCTCTTAATGTATCTTCTACTAGTGAAGAAGATATTTTTGGATTAGATGAACTATTCATTGAAAGTCATGAGAATCTTCTTGCTCTCTTTCCTAATGTTTCCCCCATCCAAGAATACATAATTGAGCAAAATGATCCAATCATTGAAAAACATGAATGAGATGCTTTTTCTTCTCTTGATTCCTCCTCTCCTTGTGATGATGTTACTCTACAAAACCTACTAATGGAATGTGATCAACATCTTGTTTTCTTCTCTCCTACAAACTCTCCTACTAGGAAGAATATCATGATGCAAACAAACATCAACACTATCATGTGCAAACCAAAAATCAACCTCACTCTGAAACATCCTGAATTGCTTGATATGGATCAAGCCTTAAATAAAATGTTAGGAGTTCATGACAAGTCATCTTCTACTCAAAATAAAAAGGTT
>VDFB02183298.1:0-46330 GCA_007258455.2 Sequoia sempervirens | reverse complement strand
AGTTATTAGTTATGCAATGTCAAGTAATTGCATAATTGCTTAGGTTGACTTTGTAAAACCTATATTGTAATTCAAATTTTTTCATCTATCAACATCTAGTTATTAGTTATGCAATGTGAAGTAATGCTTTGATTTTGAAAGATGTGCAATGCAATGTAATCAACAATTTGAATATAAACTACAAAATCCTATTTTCTACAATTCATTAGTTAAACTCTCTATTTTATTTGCTCTCTATAACTCTATTGCTATGGAAATTCCTTTCAATTAAAAAAAATAGTTTTTGTCTCTTAGTCTACAATTTTTTATTGCTATGTGTAGAACATTACAAATGGATCAATGTTAAAGGTTGAAATACCATGCATTTGCTAAGAGAATAGCCAATGAGAGTGACATGGACAAATATCCATGTCCATGTAATGACTGTCTTGGTGGAAAGGTGAAAAAAAGAAGTCAGATTTATTGACATATGATAAGATATGTGCATAGTGGTATAAGCCCTTGGAATGTCAATTATTATGAAGATATGATAGAATGGAAGAGTGTGAGAGATGAAGAGGCAACAAACAAAGATGAAGTGGCACTAAACATAGATGAAGAGGCAACAATGTTAGATGATGGGTTTGAAGTTGATAGAATGTTGAATGAGGGTCTAAACGACGATTGGGACAAGTTGATGGAGGATGCTTCAAAGCCTTTGTATGCTAATTGTAGGTTAAGTCATTTGACAACAATCCTTCAAATTATTAACTTGCAAGTGGTGTTTTGTTGGAAAAATGAGAGTGTAGATCCGTTATTGGCATTATTAAGTTCGTTGTTACCACCCAACTCCACATTGCCAAAAAAATGAAGTCAATGTAGAAAGGAAATCACTAGGCTAGGCTTAGGGTATAAAAACATCCACACATGTGTGAATGGTTGTGTATTATTTTGCAAGAATCTTGCAAGTGAGAGTGAATGTTTGAAATGTCATGAACCGAGGTATAAAGAAGGGTTGAAATCAGCTATGGTTCCTAGAAAGGTTTTTCGCCACTTTCCGGTAATCCCACGATTAGTCCGAATGTATAAGTGTAGAGACATTGCTGAACTTATGGAATGGAATGCCCAAAATAAGAGCACTGATGGAAAACAATGACATGTGCTTGATTTTAAGACATGGATGTAATTTGATAACAGATGGCCTGATTTTTCTCAAGTTCCTCATAATATAAGGTTAGGTTTGGCTCTAGATGGGGTGAACCCATTCTTAGATCAAAGTACTAAATTGTCAACTTGGCCAGTGTTTTTAATAAATTATAAATTGCCTCCATGGTTAGCAACTAAAACATTTTTCTTAATGCTATCATTGATTATGCGCAATTAAAGTGAGTGCAGCGCGTAATTTCGTGATATATAACGACGCTGGTCAGAGTCGGCCATGGCGATGAGCGCAATGGAATTTCGGTGGCGAATTGAGCAATTCCGAATATTTTGCGGCAATATCTTAATCCAAATCGCACGGCGACTTCTTTGCCGGTTTATGCAACTATGATCTTTTCAAGATATGCACATTGTCCACTGCTCCATTAGCCATGTCCCGCCAAAATTCAACAGGCCTGTGAGGCACTCCAAGAAGTTTGTAAGGTATTTATTGTGGACATCGTGCTTACCTTAAAATGGATCATCCATATCATCAACAAAAAACATGGTTCAATGTTCAAGAAGAGAATCATTAAGCACCATTTCTAATAACAGGTGATTATATTGTTGAGAATGGACGCAAAAAGACGCCGCTCATTGAAAATAATGCGATTTTTGCGTAGACATGATTCATGGGTTTGAAAGCGGCAAGTGTTTGCATACCTGTTGTTACTACCGGGCGATGAGTAGCCTATTTGGTGATGACACTGTTGACTCTATGCATACTGAGAAAATATAGCCTATGCTATTATAGAAACTCTTTTTGGTGCTTTTGATACTATTTTATCATGTGAATACTTTCGAAAACTAAAGATTCATTGAAATATTTGGGTTGAAAAATATGATGACGAAAAATATAGAAAACCTAGTGCTCCTTATGTTTGGACAAAGGAACAACGTGCACAATTCTTACAGTTGGTGTCTTAGACTTGCTTTTGGACTGGATATGTAAGTAGTAGTATTAGAATCCAAACAAACATTAATGGCTTAAGAGGCCTCAAGACCCATGACTATCATGTCATAATGGAGAATATTTTACCTATTGTGGTAAATATATTAAGTTTGGAAAAGGGGCCAAGATTGGCAGTTATAAGGTTGGGCTTAATATTAAAGAGGATGAGTTTACATTTATATGATCCTTCGAAATTTGATAGTTTGAGGGAGGAGGTTGTTGAAGTTCTTTGTCTATTGGAACGAGAATTTCCACCAATAATCTTTAACATTTCTATGCATCTTTTGATACGTCTACAATATGAACTAAAGCATTGTGGCTCGGTAAGAACAAGATGGATTTATCCTATAGAACGATATATTAAGTTTTTGAAAAAAAAGTTCGTACTAGGGAAAAATCGGAAGGCAACATGTCTGAGGGATATTCAATGCAAGAGGCCATGGGATTTTGCACATAATATATGAAGGATTTTAAAAATGTCAATCGACATGTATGAGACGATGGAAAAGAGGACATAGTTGCAGGTGAAGTATTAGAAGGCAATGGATGTCACTTCAAGCTATCGCATCAAGAAAGAAGTGCAATACATGCCTATATTCTTCAAAACACATCTTCATTCGATAAGTGGCGCAGGAAAAAAAGATTTTACACAATAATTTATTTACTCAATTGCATTTACACATTTATATTATCAATCTTACTATTTGTATGTTAATATTCTATGTAGAAAATATGAAGAAGACAATCAAGCTTGGATGCAACATTGACCTCAAAGGTGCAAATGTCATGTTGATTTGATTGGAGGTGATTCTTTTTCAAAATTTGAAGAATGGATTGCTAATGCAGTTAGTGATGCAAAAGAAGAAGGTCAAGATATAACAATGGAGGAAAGTGAGCTTTCACAATCTCCACATTTATGGGCTACGTGGTTCAGTGGAATATGGACCTATGGTAGTCATTTAAGAGTGGAAGAAAAAGAAAAAGAAAAGATAAATTGTGATTGTGTTGTTAGTGTTGAATTTCTTCACAAAACTGAGAAGAAATTCTATGTTGGATTCATCCAATAGATTATTCTAGTGGACTATGGTGAAAATATTCCTATATTATTGAAATGTAAGTGGATCCCAACCATCTGCAGTACAATTTGATGAGTATGGATTTGTACATGCAAATAAAAGACAATTTTTATTAGAGACGAATAAGCCATATGTTTCCCCTCTTCAAATTAACTAATAATTTCTAATTGATGATGTAAGAATCCCAGGATGGTCGTATGTCATTCAAACAAAGTCTCGTTCAAAATGAAAATTCATGGAAGTTGTTGATATAATGCCTGATGGGCAATATGTTAATTTACAAGAAACATTCAAAGAAGTGGATGAAGATGATGATGGAGTGTTTGAAGAAGAAATTTTGATTACCAATGAAGAGATTGGGAGAGAGAATGCATTGCAAGTCACATATGAGGATGAAGAAGAAAATCAAGTAGATGCAAACATGAATGATCAGGATTCTAATCTTGCTAGAAATGCAGATGATTATGATGATGTTTTGTCACCTTAAGAGGTTAGCTTGTCACCCAAAATTTGGTTAGATGTATGGTGTAATTTATTATTGAATGTAATAAAGATCTGAGTATAGGTATGCTTATTCACTATTGTTTTACTGATACATTTTTGAATTTAATCATCATTATTCTGCTAGTACATTGTATACAAAACCTGAGATGTTCACTGCTGATTTGAAGTGCATTTAAAGTTAGGTTTAATCATTCTTATTAGTTTTCTTACTTTGGTTGAAAATTTGAAATTAATTTTGTTTAGTTAGAATACAATTTCTTGTATGTCCTATATGTTTTCTAGATACAAACATATAATGAACGTTTGTGATTTAATAATACATACTGAAAACTAAAACTGAGATACTGCAAAATTAGAAAATTGTTTAATCTTTTCAATAAAATGATATCTAAAATACTGCATTCATAATAAAATCTAATACTGCACTATCACAACAATCAATAGAGGTATGCGTGGGATGGTGGGACATATAGGTCAATGTACAAATGCTTACCGCGATACCGCGACAACCAAATATGGATGCCCCGGGGTGGTGGTGAGAACATGTTAACAACTAAAGTAAACCGTAGCCCCGTAAGGGGAAACACTAACATTGTGGTATGGTGGTCAAAAATCACTCAACTGCTAGAATTAACCCGTTGTCCTGTGGGAGTCCAAAGGGGTGTGTGAGGGGTGACGATACTGCTATTGCTGCCCCGTAGTGGTCTTCATATGATAGAGCGGTATGGCAATAAATAGTAACTCAACTGTTAGAATTAACCCACCATCCCATGAGAGTCCAAAGGGGTGTGTGTGGGGTGGTGGTACTACTACCGTTGTCCCGTAGTAGTCTTGATATGATAGTGTGGTATGGCAGTGAACAGTCACTCTGCCGCTAAAATTAACCCGCCATCCCGCGAGAGTCCAAAGGGGTGTGTGCGGGGTGGCACTATTTCTAGTGCTACCTCACAATGGTCTTTAAATGATAGAGCGGTACTACGGTACAAGTTTTCAAGCATTAAATGATTACACCATTCGATTTCCCAAGATCAACGACATGTATTCAAACTCGAAATGTGGGAAAATTTTGAAATTTTTTGCATGAATTGACATTAATAGTGAGGTGATAGAGCTCAAAAAAAAAAATTACTTGGGACTTGATGACATTTTGGAAATCATTCACAAAGCTCAATGTACCAGAGGAAAGGGAGTTCAAGCGGGAAAAATCTGAAGCTATTATTTTGCTGGGTAAGTCACAGAAACCCTTTGTAGCAAGTGTGTAAGAACTGAATTTTCTTCTAAGAGTAGACATCTAAAAAATCAAGTAGGAGTAAATTCTTCATCATGCCACCCAAAAGAAATTAACTTGTGAGTAAAAAGGAAGAGTCCACAGTTTCTAAATCAAAGAAGAGGTCCCTGCAACAATCCAATTTAGATGTGTTACCTAATTCTATAGACAAAGGATCCAAAAAGGTGTTTAAAGATACAACCCATGGATGTAGAGACCCAATTATCCATATCTCAAGGCGGGATCTATTTTGGTATTTCTATGAAGAAAGGGTTGAGAAGGTTCTAGCTTCAAATTCTTGGACCTTAGATTTGGCCAAATTGATAGTCCCAAATGTCTTCATAGATGTTGAGTTTATTAAAGTATTGGCACAATATTATCACCCGACTACCAAAACTATAAGAATGCCAGATGGTTCACGATTAGTGGTGTTGAATAAAGAAGCAATTATAGAGTGTTTTATGTTAAACAAGCAAGCTATCACTAAGATCGATGTGGAAAAAAGTGAGGAGGATTATAGGAGATTGAGAAAAACCTACAGGAGTGATGAACTTCCTTTACACATGAAAAAGGGTGTAAACAATAGGAGGATACTTATCTCCCCTCTCAAAATGAGCCATTTTCCACATAAGACTTCCAAGTATATTTGAAAAGAACTTATTTTGCTTTGTTCCAAGTGCTTGGAATAGATTTTGAAGAGAGGATGCTAACATATCTCATAATGATGGCAATAAGGATACAAAATCTTGAAGTCAACATTGAGTATGATCACTAGTAGAATTTGGAAAATAAATGACTAGGTGACTAAAAGTTTTAGTCACAACAACTAAAATTGAACAAATTCTACTAATTTTTTGCAACTCAGCTATAAATGAGTAAATAAATGACTAATTTGGTTGTTGACTAAAAAATTATTTAGTCACCAAAATAAAAATGACTAAATAGTTAGTCACCAAATACAAATTAGACAAAAAAAAAATTAAAAAAATTTCAGCCAATTATTGGCATGATTCATGAATTCATGTTTATTCACATTCATTCTAGATCTCATTCATTACAGAGCTCAAACACATTATTAGAACTGGTTAGCCTAGCACTGAGGTGTGTAGTTTTGACTTACAAAGCTGAGTGCGCAAACTAAACTAGGCTTTTTGTGTTACAACACTTACATGGGCAATAAAGATTGTTTGGAGGGGACTTGGAGAATTTTTAAAAGGCGGGCAAAGACTTTAGTGTTTGCTGCAAAGTATTTGAAGTTTGCAATGAATTCAGATTTGGGGATACCCTTTGTAGTGAATTTAGAGGTAATTTGAAACCCTCAATTACATTAAACACAAAATCTATAGCTTTTTGATTGGCAACATACAATAGTTACAATCTACTGCTCTTAATAATGTTCTTTTACAATCTTGCCACTTTTTTGCTTCATAATGTGTTCAAGATAAATATAATAAAATTTGGGTGTTAGTGCCAAAATAGAATTTCTTCAAATAATTTTGATACATATTCACTACAAGTGCAAATTGTCCTTGTGCAAAGTAAACAAAGAAAGATTTTTTCTTCAATAAATTAGTAAATAGGATTGTTTTTGATATTCATAGCTACCTAAAGTGATATGACTTCAAGATGACTTGATTATATTGGTCTATTACTTTAATTAGGTGATATTTCTTATCTTAGTTGTTTTTCTCTTTGTTAGGTGCTAAAAGGTTGATAATTTCTTACAACCTTAATGTTCTTAGATCCTTGTTGTTTGGTAGAATTCATTGATTTATCTTTTCTAGTATCTATAAAAGAGTTGGGACCCTTTTAAAATCCCACCTTTACTTTTAATACAAAATAAAAAAATGATTTTAACTATTGAATAGTTTAATACCTAAAATAATAAATAAATATAAATTTTTAATATAAAATTACTTAATTTTTAACAATAATAAAAAATTAACCTAAATTTATACTTTTATACAAATATATTACAAAACAATCTAGATTTAGTATAAAATATTCTAGGCTATTAAATAATTGGGACACATGTAACATAAAATAAAATGTGATACTTTTTTATATATAACGAAGTAAGAATATGGTAGAAGGTGGCGAAGGGTATAGAAAAGTAGAAGGGTGCATAGGTTGCAGGAAGGTGGAATCAAAGCTTGGCAGGTATGACAAGTTTGAAAAATGATACAAGCAGGTTGTGGATGGTTATCAATCTTGGGCGAAGGTGGTAGAACATGAGGTTCCTCTGAAGCATCTACAAGACCAAGACGCAAAAGAGGCTTGACCAATGCCAGGACTTGAATCAACCTAGAAACAACAATCATGGTTGGAATGGGTGCTATTGGAATAATTCTTCTGTCGATGTGAGGATACCGGTTATGGGCCGAATTATGCTTGATCCATGAAGAATCGAAGCATAATGTAGCAACTAATACTTGAATCTAAACAAGATCAGTCAATCAAAATTGAAAGTAAACATTTTATCAAAAAACCTAACATGTTAATCTTATGAAAGATTTAAAGAAAACATCTACTTTAATCCATTAAAATTTATCGTGTTGTGGAATTTGTTAGTGTAATTAATTAATTAATTATTATACTAGCATAAGTTAACTTAGGTCATATTTCATTAAGTCCTAGGTTGCATTATTTGATAAATCATTTAATAAATAGGGAAATATCCCCTTCCTTGTTTGGTGGGATAAGATTCCTTCTAGAAGATGAGTTGTCCTTCTAGAACTTATCTCAACATTTAATAATCATCTAGCTAGGGTTCACATGTTGTCACATGTTGTTAGATCATGACACATGGAAACATCTCATGCATCTTAGGTTTTCCTTCTTGCCTATATAATCAGGCATCTTGTTCATTTGTAATATATCCAATATCATATCAATATCAATATCATATTATCAATATAGAGTCTTTAATCAACATTCCATTGTTGCAACACTTCTCTTTGTGGTTGATTATCTTTCATGGATAAATTCCTTCATTGAAGATTCCAGAGCTTCAGGGGCTGTGCATCCATAATCTCAACAGAATTAGTGTCGTGTTGATGTGGACCAACGACCCTTTTCCAATCCCATGATTGTGAGCTTTTTCCAGTTGATTCTATGGAAGAGAATCAATGAAACCATGATGTTTGGTGTATGAAAACATAGATTATGCACAAAATGAACATGATGCAAGCTAAGTTACCATGATTTTATGCTATAAATGATGTAATTATGTAATTGCTAAGCTAATCTAAGCTAATTTACTAAACCCCAACCATCCACCAACGCCCCTACCATCCGTTCACTCCCACCATGGTCTCCACCAGCATCTCATTCATGCCATGCTCACCATTTTTCCAATTCTGCATGCCATCCCTGCTTTTATTTCAATGAAGGCACATGTCTGTCCCATTCCCATCTACCCTCCCACACCCTTCCACCAGCTGCCTACCTGTCACCTCCACCCACCCAACATCCCAGCTGTTCCTATTAAATTATATGATTTAATAAATAGGGGAGGGGTGAAATGATATTCAATTAAATAGGATAGGGTTATTTAATTAAATAAAATGACTTAGGAGATTAAATTAAATATTTTCCTTTATTTAATTTAATGAGATGAAGTGTTAGTGCGAAAAGAGGTGAATTTACCCAAATTAATTAATTAGGCCTATGTCGTAGAAAAATGGCCCCTTGTCAATTTCATGGCCTTTTAGGTCTTGTTTCATGTTGTTTGATCCATTTTTCTTTGATTTCATGTTGTAACATGGCTTGAACATGCATATTTAGGTACTAAAATTCAAATAATGACATCTTTTGAAGGTGTTGTGAAGTGTTGTAAGACATTTCTACATTCTTCTAGACACTATTCATTACAATTCACCTAAAAATCACCTTTTCATCACTAAACAAGTCCTATTTTGAAGTGTTGTAAAGTCTTGTAACAAGATTTCATGCTTTTCTAGGCTTAACATCACTATTTATCCCTTTCTTAAGCTTTATTTGGTCCCTTTATGCCCTCATATGCTTTAATTAAGTGTATTTTTGAATGTTAACCTGACAAACAACATTAAATACAAGATAATTCTCGACACCCATTTTTAGGTCCTAGGTGGGACCCATTTGCCATGGGTGGTGAATGAGTCTCCCTTGGCTCCAAATTCAAAATTTTTAAATTTTCTTATAGGTTTTTATTCAAAAACACTTGATGTTGGTCTGTGATGAGGTATGAATGGGTAACTAAGGCACAAGATTTTATAAATAAGTGATTTTCACCTCATTTTACATCTCCTACAATCTCCTCATTCATTCAAGCATTCAATCACATATCTCAAGCATTCAAGCATCTTACAACATCAATTCAAGCAATATTCAAATTTGCATCATCAAGGGTTTGGTAAGTTGATAGAAATTGCATGTTATTAGTTTATCGTTCTCTTTCATTTCATTGTTTCATTAAGGTTTTGATTACCAAAAGGTTGGTCAAACCCCTATTTGCTAACCCTCAACCATTTTTCCCCTATTGCATGTGTATTTGCAAAATTTTGTGTGCAGATTTAACAAGATTTTTGGTGTTGAAGATTGGTAAACAAGTCAAATAAGTGCTTCAAGTCAACTCATTCATATTTCAAGGTTGGAGAAGGTTTTTTATCTGTTTCCTACAGAATTGACTTCGGCAACTAGACAATCAGAGATTTCCAGATCTGGTGTTGTAGAGTTGTCTCGTAATTTTTTAGAATTTTGGGAGAGGATTGATTCACCACCAGTGGCGAATGAGTCCCACTTTAGGACTAAAAATATAAATCTTGTTGGATTCCGGATCTCGACAATTAGAAACTAGTTTCCAACACTTTTTCATCAGTAGGAGGACTAATTTGCCACCTTGGGTGAATGAGTCCCACTATGAAATTTTGGCAATTTTAGTCAGCATTCACAACATTCCAGAATCATCAAATATTTCCCAGGTGCACTCTTTTTCATCCTATTTCTTTTTGTTCTGCATTATTTCATCATTTAGTTCATTGTTGCATATCACAACGTGTTTTTAAACATAGTTTAAATCTTAGTTTTGCATTCAAATTAATTCATTCAAATCACTTAATTGCATTTATTTTACTTCATTTAGTTTGGAAAACATCATACATAACATAATTTGATTGAAACCTTAGCATTTTTGGCCCTATCTCTCTCCTTTTAGGTGAAAAACCCTAGAAGAGCTAGGGAAGTCCTAGTGCCAAAAATCAACGGTTCATTTTGGTGAACCCAACTTTTGAACATCTTGCATTTATGATTTCATTCACATATTTCATCCTAGTTTACATTTTCATCAACATTCAATTAGGACATTTTTTTGTTTGTACATTCTAGGACTATTCATATTGCATTAGTGAAAGCTTTGTTTAAATTTCATTTTTTCATTGCATCTCATTGAAAAAACTAAAAATCTGCATTCTGCATCCTTGATTGCATTTTGTAGAGCATTAAAATCATCTTAAAATTTCTAAAAAACACACAAAAACATCATACTGGGAATCATTCGCCACCCTGGGCAAATCAGTCCCTTTGCACTTTTTCCACAACATTTTTGGCATTTTTTTGGCATTTTCCTACATTTTTGTTTTCTATAGTTAGTTCTCTATTACAGTTAGCAGCATTTTTTTATTTTCATTTAGACATCTTAGATTACCTTGCATTTGCATTCACCCCCTCCTTTTTGGTACTCATATGAGTGTTTGGTGCCCCATTGATAATACTTTAGTGAGAAGAAGTTCTAGACTCATGGCCTCTCGCGATAACACTTTTGTTGTGGACCTTGGGATTTCATGAGCTCCTACTCCTAGTATGGAAAATGGTGCATTAGGAACTGACAATACCACTTCTATGCCTTCACCTTTCCATCCAATGAATGTTGATACCCAAAACAATTCCCTCCCATAAGAAAAGATCATTAATATTCATGAGGAATTTGTACATCTACAACAAGACTTGTCACTTGAAAAAAATTCCACCACTACCATACCTGCCATTGACAATCTTCATCGTTTGATTGAAAGTGATGATGGCTTGCAAGTGATGAAGATAATTGTCAATATTTACACTAAACATGCCTCTTCTAATACCCAATACACAAAAATTCCTGTAAGCCAAGGAGGACCTCAAGTTTCTCCCCCTTGAACCATAGCATCCATACCAACTTATACCAATTTGCAAGTCCACACAACTATGCACCAGGTTAATTATGTGGCTATTTCTTTCCCACTTCCACCTAGCATTCCTACTTCTCTTGTGGCATCATAAGTCCCCTCCACCACCTTCACACCCCTTAGTATTCCTTTCACTTCCACTAACATCACCTACACTCCATCACCATTTTCTCTTCCACCTCAACCTACATACCCTGGCCCTATTCTTACACAACTCCTTAATATTGTTTCATCCATGCAACACCAACTTTCCACCATTAACCAAGGTCAAACTGCTCCACCCACATATCATGTCTGTAATAGCCCCTTATAAATCTTACTTACCCCGATGCCACAAGGGATAGAAATTCCTCGATTTGATAAATACAGAGGTAAAGGAGACTCGATCAACCATGTTAATGCTTATACTACTTTATGTAGTGATTTTTTCCTTGATGATAAATTTTAGCTAAACTTTTTCCAAGGACTTTGAAAGATACTACATTAGAGTGGTTTTCCAACTTTCCCAATCATTCCATCTACCCCTTCAATGAATTTTTGGATGCTTTCATAAGTCACTTTCAAGATCACATGACACCTAAAAAGACAATGGTTGACCTCATGAGATGTAGAAAAAACACGGACAAAAAAGTAATTGATTTTATCTCATGGTACCAATCCTTGTATGCTCAAATTGATGTTAAGATTCCTGATGCACATCTACAAAAGATTTTTATTGAAAAATTGCACACAAACCTTTAGGATAAACTAACCATGATGAAATTCCCTTCATTCATGCATTTATGCAAAACCTTGTGTGAATACCATAACTCAATTTCAAGTCACGATTCAAAATCCACTTCTAACTGAGCTAAAAAACCTGAACACAACAATCAAAACCAAAATAACACACAAAACTTTCACAAACCAAATAGAGGATTCTTACAGTTCAATCCTCCATCACAACCGCAACCAACCCAACCCATTCCAAATCAAGTGGCATCTGTTAAAGCAATGGTGCCTTATACCTATGGGGACCTAAAGAGACAATTTACTCCCCTACCCAATACCCTCCATAACACAATTAACCAATTAATTCAATAGCGCATGCTCACTTTTCCACCCATTGGACCACTAGATCCAAATCAACCATTACCACCCACCTTCAAACCTAACGCTTATTGTCATTTTCATCACCAAAATAGACATGACACTGAACACTACAAGTGTCTAAAAAATTTAGTTCAAGACCTCATTGATTCAAGCCATTTGTCCATTGTGGGTGATAATGATCAAGGCAATAAGTTCATTGCACCCCCTAACCAAAACTTGCAAATTTTCACCAATCCTATGCCTAAACATACTACTTGATTTGTCAAAGCTAGAGAACCTTCAAACACTAATGTAATGACTATTGATACAAAAAATGAAAAACATGATATACCTCCACCTGTTACTGAAGATAGTCCTATGGATAAAATTTTAGCTACGGTAGACATTATCCCTCGTAAGGGCCAAACCACTAAATTTCTTGATATCATTTTTTCTACTAAAGACACTACCAAAACTCCCTGATGGTCCTCTCTACATGTAGCTAGTAGAATATATGATAATCCCACTAATGGGATATTACTAGATCCCACTTGTGGTGAGAACATGATCACAGAGGAGTTTCTAGTATTACATGAGCTATATCAAGATGATTATAATAAACCAACTGCATGGATTAAAACACATACAGGTTTTGCATGCCCTATGATCAGATCGATCATACTCCCCTTGTAGATAGGACCTAAAACTTTGGATGTAACATTTTCCATTATTCCACAATCCGACCAATTTCATTTGTGGCTAGGCCACCCTTGGCTTCACTCAATGAAAGTAGTCCCATCAGTTGTTCACAAGTGTTTGAAGTTTTCACATAGCACTGAGATACTCACCATACACCATAGTGCCTTTAATCCCTTATCTTCCAAAGGTAATTTTTCATTAGAATCCTTTTGGCCTAAACCCATGGAACCCATCACTCCTCAAAAATATTTCTTCTTCATCACCTATCAAAAGTTCAAAGCCAAAAAAATAGTTGAATTGTATCTTCGTATGCATCCCCATCCACTTCCACACCTCCTATCATAGATGAAACTATGCTTCAGCCTAAGTTTGACATTGAGAAAACCATCAACCTAAGTTTGAAATTGAGCAAACCATACAACCTCATGAAAAACCATCCTTACACACTTCCCTGCCATCATTTAAATGCCCAGGGGAAAATGAAACAACTCCTATCATGCCTCCTTGTATTAAATAAGTGTATAAATCAAATGAGAAAGTGCTTGATCCATCCTCCTCGATTTCTTCTATTCTTCCCTCTTTGGAAGTAGAAGAACCTATGATGCCCCAATCCGCTCTTACACCTCAACAACTCCAAAACCAAATTAAATGAAACTATGGTGCTATGGAATTTAGGCGTCGTCATCGTCTCTTTGCTTGTCAATCTCGCCTAGAAGAAAATACAGAAAATCAATCTCCACCTTTGAAAAAAGTCATAGATGACCACACTCCTTCTCCTAACCCACCACAAGACAGTCTAGTGCAACAATCACAACAAAATGAACCAATCCAACAACCATAGATTTTGATATATCCATCCTTAGAAATCACCCTTTGTCCTCCCACTGTCATTAATCTTGATGATGATGATAATGATGTGATGATAGAAAAAATAGATGAAGAAGTGCATAACGACCTAAATTCTCTATTTTCATCTTAAATGAGCTTACATGATAAATCCTCTCAACCAAGTGAAGAACCTGATATGACTCCTAGTTCGGCGCTTGCAATTATTCCTTTGGATAGTCAATTTCCCTTGCATTACATTGAACATGATTGGGATGCAGATGACTTGTTAGATGGTTGACTTCATTTTCCTAGCTAGCCTTTTTTCTTTTCTCTTTTTATTTTTCCTTTTTGTTTTCCTTTCATTTGTGTATCGTGTGTTTGATGTTTCCCTCTCTTCATACACTTCTATTCATACCTCTATTCTTCTATATGTCATGCATTTTCACTTTTTCTCTTTTGTTTTGTGTTTTCCTTTTGGGAATGATGCAAAGCATAGAGATGCCCTATGTCTCTTCCATGTTGACCCACAAGGTCCTTGTCTTTCTTTTCACATTTTTTTTGTGTTCTCCTTTTGGGGATGACACAAAGCATAGAGATTCCCTATGTCTCTTCCATGTTGACCCAAAAGATCCTTTTCTTTTTCCCTTTTTGTTTTGTGTTTTCCTTTTGGGGATGATGCAAGGAATTGAGACTACAATGTCTCCTTCATGTTGACCCAAAATATTTTCATTTTCATTCTTTCTGCTTGTTTTTTCCTTTTGGGGACGATACAAGGCATCAAGACCACAATGTCTCTTCCATATTGACCCAAAATGGACTTTTTTTTCCTTTTTTTTCACTGTCTTTGTGTCATTCTTCCAGTTCTGTGTGCTTTAGGGAATGATGAAAGTGCCAAGCTCTTTCATAAAAACACTGCAACAACGAACATACTAACCCCAAATCCATAGATCCCTTATGTGTTTGGTGTGCTCTTTTCTGGGGGGAAACTCCCTTTCTTTGTTTTTCATTTTTCTTGACATGACTCATCCTAACTTCAAAACATATGACTTGGCATAGGGCTTTCCAAGTTGGCTCTCATGTCTTGTTTTCTTTTTTTTCATTTTCTCTTTCTACTTTAAAGTAATTTCTCATAGAATGATGTGTAGCAATTCCTTTAAAGTGGGTGGCATACATTACCATTAACTCATGTACATTCTTGGTTGCTAGTGTATCCTTTCCATTTATGTGATGTGTTTGTCACTTTGTGGATGACATTGGGTGTGATGTACTTCATGAGTGTGATCTATCTTAGCATATTACATTCCTCTTGGTGGCCTGATGCGACACACTGCATCCCCTAAGTTGTGAATATATTATTCTTTGATTGGTCTTCTCTTGGAGACATTAGACACAATGTTCGCTAAGTGACTAACCTTGCATGAACTTAAAAAGACTCCTTTGAACATCCTTTTACATTTTTTCATTTTTACATTTTGCACCTTTTTGCCACCTTGCATAATGCAACTTGCATGCCTATGGTACCTTTCTTTTTGTTCATGACATTTTTCCTCGTGGCACCTTGTTAAAGTTATTAGGAGGCATAACTTTAATATGGTTGAATAGGAAGCCCACCTAGTGGCATGAATTTTCTCCATAGCCACCTTTATGTTTGTGAGTGCATACCAACTACCTATGTATCTTACCTTTTTTTGGCTTTCTCACCTCGCGGACAGCCAGAAGTTTTGTGGCCCTAGAGTGAGTACATTTGGGCTTTCTCACCCCATAGATGACTAGGAGTTCTATGGCCCCAGAGTGATTACATTTGGGCCTTCTCACCCAATTGACCGGCATGTGTTCTATCACACCAGAGTGAGTATACATTCTCTTTTTCAAACAATCAGCCTAGATCTAATCCACAACTAGCTGGACTGATGATCGAAGCTTCATCTGATTCATTTCAACACTTTTGTGTTCCTTTGTTCTTATGTTTAGTTTTCCATGGGACCTTCATCCTAGGGGATTGATCGTTCTTATTCCATCTTGCTAACATAAGTGCATTTGAACCTTCCACTCGATGTTCACAGCTACTTTAGTGTGAGTTTGAAGCAAATTCATCCTCTCACTAAAGTGAGGGCTAAATGTGTTGTAGAAAAATGGCCCCTTATCATTTTCATGGCCTTCTAGGTCTTGTTTCATGTTGTTTGATCTATTTTGCTCAAATTTCATGTTGTAACATGGCTTGAACATGCATATTTAGGTACTAAAATTCAAATAAGGATGTCTTGTGAAGGTGGTGTGAAGTGTTGTAGGACATTTCTACATTCTTCTAGACTCTATTCATTACAATTCACCCAAAATAACCTTTTCATCACTAAAAAATTCCTATTTTGAAGTGTTGTAAAGTCTTGTAACAATATTTCATGCTTTTCTAGGCTTAACTTCACTATTTATCCCTTTCTTATGCTTTATTTGGTCCCTTTATGCCCTCATATGCTGTAATTAAGTGTATTTTTGAATGTTAACTCGATAAACAACATTAAAGACAAGATAATTCCCAAAACCCATTTTTAGGTCCTAGGTGGGACCCATTCGCCATGGGTGGCAAATGAGTCCCCCTTGGCTCCAAATTCAATTTTTAAAAATTTTTCTTTTAGGTTTTTATTCAAAAACACTTGATGTCGGCTTGTGATGAGGTATAAATGGGTAACTAAGGCACAAGATTGTATAAATAAGTGATTTTTGCCTCATTTTACATCTACAATCTCCTCATTCATTCAAGCGTTCAATCTCATATCTCACGCAATATTCAAGCACTTTAGAGCATCCATTGACATCACTTCAGATTTGCATCATCAAGGGTTTGGTAAGTTGATAGCAATTGCATGTTATTAGTTTATCATTCTCTTTCATTTCATTGCTTCATGAAGGGTTTGATTACCAAAAGTGGGGTTTGGCCAAGGTAAACCCCTATTTGCTAACCCTCAACCATTTTTCCCCTATTGCATGTGTATTTACAGACTTGTGTGTGCAAATTTAACAAAAAAATTGGTTTTTAAGATTGGTAAACAAGTCAACTTATTCATATTTCAAGCTTGGAGAAGGTTTTTTGTCTATTTCTTGTAGAATTGACTTCGGCAACCAGACAATCAGAGATTTCTAGATCTGGTGTTGCAGAGTTGTCTCTTGACTTTTTAGATTTTTAGGAGAGGACTAATTTTCCACTAGTGGAGAATGAGTCCCACCTTAGGATTGAAAATCTAAATCTTGTCAGATTTTAGATCTCGACTATCAGAAACTAGTTTCTGACACTTTTTCATCAGTAGGACTAATTCGCCACCCTAGGTGAATGAGTCCCACTATGAAATTTCAGTAATTTTAGTCAACATTCACAACATTCTAGAATCATCAAATATTTCCTAGGTGCACTCTGTTTCATCCTATTTCTTTATGTTCTGCATTATTTCATCATTTAGTTCATTGTTTGCATATGACAACGTGTTTTCAAACCTAGTTTAAATCTTAGTTTTGCATTCAAATTCATTCATTCATATCACTTAATTACATTTATTTTACTTCAATTAGCTTGGAAAACATCATGCATAACATAATTTTAATGAACCCTTAGCATTTTTGGCCCTATCTCTCTCCTTTTAGGTGAAGAACCCTAGAAGAGCTCGATTTTACTACTGAAATGGAGAAAGGGCTACATGAGGGTAAACCCACAAAAGTGGTTTACAATTCAAATGCGGAAGGAAAACTTGTAAAAAATGACCCCATGCCAAATTTTTTCATTTTGGGGGTTCAAACAAACCAAAAGAGGGTTTGCTCGAACCAAGGTTTGAGCAAACCCATTTAATGCATGTACAGACCAATTAGCCAAAAAAGCAAATGGAAATCCCTTTTTGGAAGGGGGTTTGATCGAACCCCCTTGGTTTGAGCGAACCCCCCTTTTCCTTGATTTTTGACCTTGTTCACAAAAAAAATAAAAATTTTGCACTTTGGAGCTTGGGTTGAAGATGAAAATGGCAGAGACTTCACATAATCAATTGGAACAGGTAGTCCTAAGAATGAGCTATTCAACGAATATAATTTTAATATGTTTTGGTTTTATTATATATTTGTTTTTTTAGTTTTATTAAACATAGGTTTTTCACCGAAAATCAAGCTCTTTGTTCTGCACATGTGAAAAAATAGCAAATTATCAATTTTTTTTTTGAAAATATGAGTGCACTAGATATTGAAGTCCTTGATCCAACAAAAAAATAATTGAGTTTCGATACATACAAAAAAAGTTACACGTTATACAGTTGCGCTATGTCTAAATTGTAATTGGTTTGACTTTGAAACTTGATTAAAGAAAAAATATTCAATAAAAACTTATCTAACCAAGTGGAAGCACTAGAAATCAGAGTTACAAATCTAAATTGGAAAGAATTAGAATTTTATCCTTCATGAAAAGAAAGTTATGCAATATATAGTGAGCGTCACTTTTTAAAAATGTTGTTTTCTAAAAAAAACTAGTTTTCGAGGGAGATGGAAAAAGAAGTGCAATCTGATTCCAAAATTTTTGAAAAAAATATATTTAGAATCTATAGCAAAATTTCATGAAACTCTAGTTTGCATCATTTTCAAATTCCTCACGGTTTAGCTACTATAGGTGCCTGAAAGTGAAGATTTAGTTTAAAAAATTTATTTCAGTGTCTAGTTTGGCCAAAAATTGTAAACCACTATTGTGGGATCACCCATGAGGGATTTTTGCAAGTAAGAGAGAACTTAGATCCCATCACTTTTAGGAAATACTCTCTGCTATGTCATTTAATATTGTACCAAAACAAAAATATATGGACTTAAAGAATGTGTTTGGGAATGATTGATGATGAAGGGAATAAGTTGCCCGTACAAAACTGGTGTTACATCTGGGATAGTAGATGTAAAATTAGTGATTATTTAATATTTCATGATGATTTCATAGTAAAGGTCATGGCCACTCTTGGTCATATTTCACCAATATTTCCTAATAAAATAATGCAAGTATTAAGACCTTTAGCATTGAAGCCAAAGTAGGGACACAGTCACAATTTCAGTGATTGGTTCTTCTTAGCAGACCAAACAGTAATAAGGGTCTATGGGTGCCTTCAAGCCCCACATGTTTTACCTAATTTATTTTCTATTCGAATTGAAATTTTAGAATTTATGTGGCAAATGTTATGGATGGAGTAGGATGTTATGAAAATATAAAAAAAAGGGACATCCTCCCTGACCTAACTGAATGTGAGGGGCTATCCATAGGGTTTGACACTCTTGAAGAATTGAAGAACTATTTGAAGATGTGATATTCATTGAAGTCACGAGGAGAAAGGGTCTTTGATCCTAAAGGGAATATTAATTTTATAAAGCAAACACTTCTCACTAAAGTTGGGATTACCCATGTAATGGATTACAAAGATGTAATAAGAAATTGCTTTACACCTGATGAAGTTTTTCAGAGGAAGAGGAAGTGGGAAGTCATAAAGAGGCTTGAGGAGGAGAAGAAGAAAAGGGACAGTGGATTCCAAGGATTCTATGTTGAAGAAAAGGATCCTATCAAAAGGATGAACGTAATAATTGACAACTTTGAAAGATTATATGTCGAACCAGAAAAAGAAACCTGAGGGTCAATCTTCGAAACCCTCCATGCTGCCCATCAGACCAAGTGGTCTTGTAATCAAAGAGCCCTTACCAGAAACTGCCACAATACAGTCAAAAGCATCCCCTAAGCAACCAAGTCCTAAAAGGCAGAAGACACATGGAGTGGCCCTCTTAGTGGAATATGAAATAAGTGAAGGAGTAGGGGATACTGAAGAGGTAGCCGATGTACTTTTGAATTTTAAAGATGATGAAGTTGATTAGCCACTACCTAAGCTTGCAACTTATACTCACAAACCAAAAGAAAGAGTGGATGTACATGGGCATAATGATCAAGAAGTGTGATGAGTCCAATTTATGGCTCAATTTTGATAGAGTTTATTATCCATTTGTTGTAGTTGTTGTAAACTTTGATACTTGGATTTTGACATTTTCATGTTATTTCCTCAAAACCATAGACATTGGGCATAAGTTTATTTTTGTAACCTTTAAATGACATTGACATGCTATATGAACTATCTATGTTAATTTTACACGTGGATTAATGAATGTTACTTTAAGATGGTTATAGATATGCAATTGTTGTGTGTACTAATGTTGTCACGTAGATATAATTAGAGCCTACAAAATTGAGGAAGATTTTGCCAGCTAGTCGTTTTCCATAAAGGTCAACAAGGTGATCATTCAAAGGTCAATGGAGAGAAGAATCTCAATGGAGGGAGATTCCTAGTTCAAATCAAATATTGTAACTGTGTTGTAAATGGTCATAATAGTTTGTTGTGCGAATATAGGAGCTATTGTTATGCTAGATTTGTGTTAAGGAAAACTGGCTTAACCAGATTCCATGCATGCATAACCTTCTTTCCACTTTCTATGCTTTCCCTAAAGTGGCGTCCTCCTAATATGTTGGAGTTGTCTTCCTTGCTAGGTAGTTAGTAGTTTTTCCTCCTATAAATAAGACTCGAATGCTCCTTCTCAGAAGGTTGATTAATCTGATGTTGTACTCACATTCTTAGTTTTTTAGTAATACAGTTATGTTGCTCTATTGTACTCATGATTTCCAATGAATAAAATGAAGTTATAAGCTCATTGCATCTAAATTTACATTTATCTTAAGGGATACTCATCCAAGGGGGCCCACTTGGTGAGCATTCCATCCTTTAGCTTAGTTGTTACTTTTTTGTGCAAATAGTTACAAATTTGGCAACTGTCTGTTCCTGTAGCCACTAGAATTCCATTTTGTGATTGTTCCTGCAGCCAAAACAGACAGAGTAGTTTCCTGTCTATTTGCTCAGATTTTCATTTCTGTCATGCATTTCAGCTTAGTATAGTTGTTGGTTGATGTTCAACACTTATGTTACTTCTTTCTAAGCAATTTACTTTCAATATTATGTCTTTCTTAGCTGTAGAATGAATATGGCTACTATGGATTCCTAGTGCACATACTGTGCTGACCCATTTCAAGTCTATGTCCCTAGGTTGACAAGTTAAAATGCACCTTCATGATGATTAAGATAGCTATTTAGATTAGATGTCGAATATCTGAATCACAACTTTAAGGGCTTTGTTGTCAACTCATTGTAGGAGGCCAACATTTTTGGCGCCATTGCCGGGGATGGTGTCAAACTAGGGTGTTATTTGGAGTCATTGATAGTTTCTTTCCTGTTGTAGTATTTCTACAAGTTTGTTCTTAGTATACCCATCATTTAGGAAAGTAATGATCCACTATTCTTTTGCCAATTATTTTTGTGAATTGGCTAATATTGAGTTGATACTATATGCATAGAGGAAAGAGAAGAGATGCTCATGGGATAATTCTTCCTAATAACCCTGATCCATTCTAGCTAGTTGAGCATCAGAATTTTCCAAGAGACAAAAAAGAAGAAGAAGCACATCCCTTTGCTGATGCATTTCCCAATCTAACCAGTTTTGACACTTCCTCTAAAGACCAAAATCAGATTGAGAACCCCTTTTCTTTGGAACTCTATCAAGTAGGCATGAGTGATGCAAATAGAAACAAACCTAACCAACTAGCTTTTCCTTTCCCCATTGCTCATCAAAATGAAGTTGACAACCTCAAAAATATCCCTGCTTCAGTCCTTCCTAAGTTCTATGGAATTCTCACAGAAGACCTTGATACTTTCTTGTTTGAGTTTGATATCCTCTACAGAAGCTATGACTACACCATTGATGCTCATAGGCTTAAGCTATTCCCTACCACCTTGAAAGAGGCTGCATTAAGATGGTTTATGAGCCTAAGCAAAAATACTGTGGAGACTTGGGATGACATGAAGACAAAGTTCCTTGAGAAGTACAAGGAATATTGTAGGGGCAGTGACATGAGAGGAGATGACATCTTTAGGATGCAACAAAAGGAAGATGAGAGTCTAGAGGATTACATTTCAAAGTTTTTGTTTTGCCTACAAAAATCTCCACACCATACACTCAATGAAGAATCACAAAAGTTGCTCTTTCTAAGAGGAATTAATGAAAACTGCATTGATGCTTTGGACCTGATGGGAGGAGGAGATATCATCCAAGTCCCTTAGGAGGATATCAAGAAGATATGTTAGAACTATTCTAGGGTAGCTTCAAAGAAAGGGAGAGCTTATCAATCCTCTATGGGTAAGTCATCTACCAATAGAGTTTCAAGGATGGAGATTACTCACTTGCTGGCAGAATTCAAGTAAGACATCATAAAAAATTTGGCTACTCAGCTGAATACACTTCAAGCAAAGAAGAAACAAGAGGAGGCAGAGGCAATGTTGGGAGAATATTGCCCTCATTGTAAACAAAAGAAGGACTGCAAATGAAAAATGGTAGCTAAAATTGACAGTAAGCAGATCCCACATGAGTTCAAGCCAATCCAATGTGAAGATGATCAAGTCTACTACATTGCACAAAGGAGACCATGGTTCAAGAAAAGGTATGCCACCAGATCCATTATCCTTTGCTAGGCCTTATTTTAATTCTTATGCATCAAGTAACCAATGGAAACCCCCATATCCATCCAAATATAGAGGATATCAACCATAACCTTCGAATAACTCTCCAAATACCTAGACCAATCACTAAAACTCTCCACCCCAGTGGCAACAACCTCAGGGGAATTGACAATAGTTTCAGGGGAATTGGAAGCCACCTCCAAGAAACTGGAAACAAACATCTCAATGGAGGGGAGGACAAGAATGACCAAACTAGACAACCGGTTACATGTAGCCACCTTCTCAGCCCCAACAATCTGCTATAATGCCTCCTCCTGCTAGTTCATGTTCAACCACACCTAGACCTACTCAGCTACCAAATTAGCCCACACCTAACCTAAATAACAAACCACAACAACAATAGCCAGTATACTGTGTTGATCCAAATCAATTTACTACATATGCTGTGAGTGTAAGTGACATCCACTTGTGTTTAGGAACTACTTTTCCAGCTCCTTCCACACCCATTATCACTAAGCTTCCTGTGGAAGAAGAGGAACATCTAAATGTCCCCATTTAGCCAAGTGTACCTAAAAACCTTGAACTAGTCCCAATCCAACAAACTGAACAAGAACCACCATTTCCTTAGAGGTTGGAAATTTCTAAACAAAAGGAAGAGAAGGAGGAAACAACCTTTGACATCTTAGATCAGTTGAATCATATATGTGTCAAGATACCTCTATTTCAGGCCATAAAAGATGTTCCCATATATGGCAAAGCAATTAAGGAAGCATGCCTCAAGAAGCCAAGTAGGAAAAAGAGAGACCCTGCTACAGTTCATGTGATGGGATAGCTAGCTGACATCATGCTTGGGAAAGTGACTGTTCCCAAATACGATGACCCAGGTAGTCATGTGGTAGGAGTTGTTATAAATGAGATCCAAATAAAGAATGCTCTGATTGATTTGGGAGCAGCAATAAATGTGATGACTAAGGATATCCTGCTAAAACTAAATGTTGCAAGCATGAGACCTACTCCTATTGTCCTGCAACTTACTAATAGTTCTACTGTTAAATCTAATGGTTTAGTAAAAGATCTTGTGGTAACTCTAGACTCTTGGGAGTACCCAAAAAATTTCATGATTCTTTCTCCAAAATCTACACTAGGCGGGTATCCCATCATCCTAGGGAGGCCATGGTTAGCAACAACGGATGCCTATATTGGATGTTGGATAGGAGACATGACCATTTATGATGGAAAAAGCACCAAAAATATTGTTCTCTACCCTTCTGCTTAGCCATCCCATGATATGGATAATCCCATATGGCCACATGTTGGTGAAGAGGCCGAGGAAGTCAATTCTGTGGCACAAATTATGATGTTAGGCAGAAGTTATTTCATGCAACTTCAGGAAGAAGATGAAGTATTGTTTAACATAATTCAAAACCATTGTGAGGTGCAGGAAGCATCCTCCTCTCATGCATTTGGTTCTATTGGTCCAGTGAAGACACTTTTTCTCGCTCTTCTTGTAGCAGAACTTCTTGTAGTAACATGTATGTCTCATACATTGCTGCCACATGAACTCAAGGTACCAAGCATTAATGAATTAGCTATGATAGAGTTAACTACACAAGTGCAAGTGTCAAAAGGGAAATATCTAAATATTAACAACAAGCTGAGTGAAGAACAACAATCGTCATTGACAAACTTACTGAAGACCCACTACCATACATTTGCATGGGACTATCATGATATAAAGGGATTGGATCCTAAGCTTTGCACTCATAGGATATACATCAAAGATGATTGCACACCAGTGAGACAACCACAAAGAAGAATTAACCTTGCATTGAGAGAAATTGTAAAAGGAAAATTACAAAAATTGCTAGATGCAGGATTTATCTACCCCATTTCAGACAGTCAGTGGGTGTCTCCATTAGTGATTGTGCCCACAAAGGGAGGGAAGTGGCAAGTTTGTGTTGATTATAGGGAACTCAATGTTGTCACCAAAAATGACCATTTTCCTCTTCCTTTGGTAGACCAAGTGCTGGATTCCCTTGCAAGCAAGTAGTATTTCTCTTTTCTAGATGGATTCAACGGCTATAACTAGATACAAATTGCACCTGAGGAACAAGAGAAGACCACTTTTACCTATCCATGGGGGACTTATGTCTACTCAGTACTTCCATTTGGCTTATGCAATGCACCTACAAATTTTCAGAGGGCATTCATTAGCATATTTTTAGATATCTCACATGATTGCATAAAGATTTATATGGATGATTTTACTACCTATGGTGTTGATTTTAATGAAGCATTGGAAAATCTCAAGAGAGTCTTATAGAGATGTGAAGACCATAATATGTCTTTAAATAGTGAAAAGTGCTTCATGATGATGTAGGAAGGTGTAGTCCTTGACCACTACATCTCTCACCAAGGAATTCAAGTAGATCTTGCCAAGATTGAGGTAATCACCAATCTACCTATACCTGCAAAACAAAAAGATGTTAGGAGTTTCTTGGGACATGCAGGCTACTATAGGCATTTCATCAAAGATTTCAGCAAAATGGTAGCACCATTGTACAATCTCCTAACTAAATATGTTGAGTTCCAATGGATGAAAGATTGTGATAAGGCATTCTCTGATTTGAAAGCAACTTTAACTCATGCTTATGTACTCAAAGGTCCTAATTGGGAGATTCCTTTTCACATCCATACAGATGCATCAGACTATGCTATAGGAGCAGTCTTAGGACATAAAGGAGTTATTGAGAATGCTATTTATTTTTTCAGCAAAAACTTGCAAGGAGCTGAATTCAATTATACAGTGACAGAAAAGGAAATGGTGGTAGTAGTCTATGACCTTAACAAATTTAGGCACTACATAACAGGTTATCAAATCTTTGTGCACACAACCCATACAGCCATTAGGTACCTCATGAATATGCCCCTAATCTTAGGTAGGCTAGCAAAATGGTTTTTGCTGATGCAGGAGTTTGACATAACCATTGTTGATAAACCAGGAAAGGCCAATGCTATTGCAAAATTTCTTTCAAGGCTGACTACATCAGAGGACAATCAAGTCATTGACGACTCTTTCCCTAATGAACATTTATTTTTTATTAGTGTGCATACAACCTAGTATGCTGACATAGCTTATTATCTGGTCATAGGGAGAGTTCCTCCTAATTTCTCTCCAAAAGAGAGAAGGGTGCTCAGTGAGAAAACTTTTCCTTTCTTATGGATTGCAAGATGTTTTTTCTACACTGGACCATACCATGTCATGAGGAGATGTACGAGGGAAGATGAGACATATGATATATTGCATGTATGTCACATTGAACCCTATGGAGGGAATTTTTCAGCCAAGAGGACAACAATGAAGATTTTGAACACAAGATATTATTGACCCACACTCCATAAGGATGTAGGGAAATATACAAGGAAGTGTGATAGATGCCAAAGGATGGGCCAACCAACCAAATCTGATGAGATGACCCTTTATCCCCAGGTAGTAATCAATCCATTTGATAAATGAGGATTGGATTTTGTAGGACCCATTGATCCTCCATCAAATGGTAAATCCTATATCTTGGTGTGCACTGATTATGTAACCAAGTGGGTAGAAGTTAAAGCAATGAAACATGCAAGAGATAATAAGGTTGCAAAATTTATTTATGAGGAAATTTTCACACAGTATGGGGTTCTAAGGGAGATAATGACTGATCAAGGGGCACAATTTACATCAACCCTTGTCACAACATTAGTTAATGAATATAATGTGAGGCACAAGAAGTCTACTCCTTATCACTCTTAGGCCAATGGCCAAGTTGAGGTGACCAACAGGGAAATTGAAGCCATTCTGACCAAAATAGTGGCTATTCATAGGAAGAATTGGGAAAATAGGCTTCCAGAAGTTGTTTGGGCCTATCGGACCACCTAGAAAACAACCACAGGCTTCACTCCTTTTGAGTTGATGTATGGAAAGAAATCTATGATTCCCATTGAATTTGAGCATAAGACTCTTAGGACTGCACTAGAATTAGGGATGGATTTATCTGAGGCATAGAAGGACAAAATTATGTAGCTGAATAATTTGGATGAGATGAGAAAGACAACTTTGCATCACACAAAGGTAGTGAAAAATCAAAGAATAAAGTGACATGAAAAATTCATAAAGGACAAGAAATTCTAGCTAGGTGACTGGGCGCTCCTTTATGACTCTAGATATCAGGATAATGTTGGTAAGCTGCAGACAAGGTGGCTAGGACCATATGAGGTTGTTGAAGTCTTTCCCAACAGAGCTTTTCAACTCACTACCATTGACCCTGTGGTATTTAAGCTGCTTGTCAATAGTCATCGCCTCAGATTGTATCACAAGCCAACTTCCAAGGAGGAATTCATGCAACAATTCACTCAGCATGCAACACCTGAACTTCCTGCAGCCAAAGGAAGTTGACCTAGTGTCCCTCCTTCTAGCTAACCAAGGTATGTAAATTATCATAATAAAAACTTCCACTTTTGTGGGAGTCCACTTCTTCATCCATCCACCCATCTGCCATATCTTCACTTCATTCCATTTCACTTTATTCCATCTCCACCTTCCTCTCTCTTTCATCATTCCGCCATAACTTCACTTCATTCCATTTCACTTCGTTCCATCTCCACTTTCATTAATTGCTCAACTAACTTCTTAAAAGGTGACCGATACTTCCTCAATATTCTTTGCAACAAATATTCCATGAATTCAGGTACATGCACATCAATTTGTTACATCTTAATTATCTCTTAGTACATTTAATTAATTACTGTACATTAATATAGATGTTCTCCATAGCTTGTAATTATTCCCCACCTTGTCAAATTGTCATTACCACCTTGCATGTGAGGACACATGCTCAAATTTAGGTTGGAGGGGGAGTGTGTATAACATGTCCACGTGTCAGTTCATGTTGGTCCATGTCAAAAATAAATAAATTGAGCTAATTTGAATTCTGAATGAGGTGACAACTCGAATGTGTGGGAATGACACCACACTGCCACCATTTTTTCCCAATTGTATCCTTCATTTATTATCCTTTACTACCTTTATTGCCTTTGTGATAATCCTAAGTCACCAAAAAGGTAAAGTTTATAGGACATTGGCGTTGGAAATTTAGCAGTGTTGTAGGAAGGTGAAATTTGGGCTTTTAGACAAAGATTGCAGGAAGGGAAACTTTGTAGAGTGCTTGTTTAATTGTAGACAACTAAATGATGGGAGGTTAGTTAATTCAAAGTGAACCTACGGTTCATGATGCACTATTGCAAGATGCACGTTCTTTGGCATAATTTGAAAATTGTGGATGGATAGACTATTTCCTGAAGGTCAACAGTTATAATGAAGACATTGTGCAAGAATTTGCGTAGACATTATCTGAAAGAAAGACCATGGTAAAAGGGTTGGAGGTAATAGCTACTGAAGAGAGGATTGCAGAAGTTACAAGGTTGCATGTTGATAGTGAACATTACCTTGCTACTAGAGATGCAAGGTCGGCTAGGGCTGAATTTACTGAACTTAGTGATCCTCCATTGGATGTGGATAAGCAAGGTGCAAAGAAAGCCTCTCTACCTAAGCCATGGAAGCAAGTAGTTTTCCACATTGTGAAGTACATCACTTGTGAAGGCCGCCAGTCGAACCTAAATTTTGTGCACTTCAAACTCCTGAATCATATGAGGTATGAGAGAAGAATGAACGTGCCAAATGTGTTATATCATCTCCTTTCAATCATGGTGGATGAAACTCAAAAAGGTAGGGATAATTCTATCTCCTACCATTGTATGATCAAATTATTAGTAGAAAAATCTCTGCATGATGTGTCTGATATGACTTGGGAAGAATTTTTAAATATTGATCAATTTAGACCAGAGCATTTGCGACCTAGGGTTTTGCCTCAACCTCATAGGGTTAGTAGGAGATTGAACATTGTTGAAGCCACTCCTGGAGCCTCAACTTTTGGTGCAATCCCTAGTGTAAAACCTCCTGCAACTGAGAAAACTATAGAGATTAGTTCTTCTAAGGTAGAACATTCAAATAAAGATAGTTCCTCTTTAGACTTTGATGATGATGTCCCTCTTAGAACCCTAATTCAAACTAGGGCACAAAAGAAAGAAGCAGAAATGGGGAAGGGAAAAGCTAAAAAGAAAATGATAGAAAAAGAAGTTCCAATCTCTAAGAAACAAAACGCTGACACTGTTCTTCCTACAGTCGAAGAAAAATATGAAACCCCTCCTAGAAAATTAAGACCAGTTGGGTCAGCTACTGGTGTGTCTTCTAAGAGAAGCCCTAGCCCTCGAGGAACATAATGAGAGGACATAGAAGTCCCAATGGGGCAGGTGAACGTTGAGGAAAAGGAAATTGTTGAGGAACAAACAAATCTATAAGGTTGGTAGAGCTTGTTTCCATCGTAGAACAGGTTGAGAGTCAAGAGTATGAGAAGAATTAGGAGCTTTTGTAGCAAGAGAAAGAGTTCCTATAGCAAGAACAAGAACCCCTGTAGCCAAAATTGGGTGAACAATTAGAATCCCTACCAGTTGGGTCAACTGCTGGTGTGTCTTCTAAGAGAAGCCCTAGCCCTCGAGGAACATCACGAGAGGAGATAGAAGTCCCAATGGGGTAGGTGAACGTTGAGGAAAATGACATTTTTGAGGAACAAACAGATATAAGGTTGGCAGAGCTTGCTGCCATCATAGAACAGGTTGAGAGTCAAGAGTATGAGAAGAATCAAGAGCTCCTGTAGCAAAAGCAAGAGTTCCTATAGCAAGAAAAAGAACCCCTGCAGCCAAAACTAGGTGAACAATTAGAATCCCTGCAATAGGTGCCATGTGAAGTGCAAGAATTGGTGCTAGGAATTTTTTTGGTAGGAATACATAAGCCCTTTGATTTTTCAATGCACATGGTAGCCATGAAATTATGGAATGAGATGCAAAGGAGGGAAGAGGAATGAAAAAAGGAGAAATGTAGGCTAAAGGACAAAATTAAAAAGAAAGATGCAGAGATTGAAGAGAATAATACAAAAATTGCTGCTTTAAAGGAAAAGATGGACAATGTAGCAACCTTAGTACCTCATATGTTAGAGTGAAGGACTCCTCCAAGGGTTTATGCTCTATATTTGAAGGAGAGGAATCTTTCGTTGAAGTTATCAAGGATCATTTCAGGTTTGAATCCTTCCATTGAGACTCCTCTTGAATTTTTTTAGGCTTATCAGATTGCTCCTCCTGAAGTGAAAAATTTGTTGTGTGAATTCTATTTGCATAATTATGCTGTGTCCCAAGATCATGATTGGAATCCATTGTTGTATGTTGGGGATCTCCAATTAAGGGCATTCATGTCTTGGATATAGAATGAAATTAGTTGGGGACAACAGTTCAAGACTTATAGGCAAATAAAATCGAACACTCCTCTTCCCATCAAGCCCGAATCTAGAAACCCAGGAGACATTTCCTAGGAATGACATAGATTTCTTTACCGACCATGCTATAGTAGTAGGATCTTGCTTGTGAGAGAAGCAATTTACAAAGAATATGAGAAGGTAGCAAAAACTACATGAAAATCTATAATGGGATATCTGTCACAAAAGTGGAACAATTTGACTGATGAGTTAAAACAAGCTGAACCTCACTCTCTATAGAACTATGCTACAACATGCAAAAGAATTGATAGATATATACAACTTGGAAGGACGAAGGGGCAATTTTGGCTCCCATTAACTTTTCAGCCACCTACCATATTATGGCCTGTGCCAAATTTTAGGTATTATCAGTATGATATAGCTGCAGAGAGGCAAAGATGGAACAAGTTGGACAACAAGCAAGGGTTCTATTGGGACCCCAACTCATACACTGCAAGAATTGATGTAGGACAGTTGGGAGTTTCAGATTTCAGGGTATTGACTAAGCAAAGGAATAACTCTTCCTCTATTGGAGGACCAACAAAACCTTAGGTTGGGAGGAGTGATGAGTCCAATTTATGGCTCAATTTTGATACAGTTTATTATCCATTTGATGTAGTTGTCCTAAATTTTGATACTTGGATGTTGAAATTTTCATGTTATTTCCTCGAAACCATAGACATTGGGCATAAGTTTATTTTTGTAACCTTTAAATGACATTGACATGCTATATGAACTATCTATGTTAATTTTACATGTTGATTAATAAATGTTACTTTAAGATAGTTATAGATATGGAATTGTTGTGCATACTAATGTTGTCATGTAGATATAATTAGAGCCTACAAAATTGAGGAAGATTTTTCCAGCTGGTCGTTTTCCATAAAGGTCAACAAGGTGATGATTCAAAGGTCAATGGAGGGAAGAATCTCAATGGAGGGAGATTCCTAGTTCAAATCAAAGATTGTAATTGACTTGTAAATGGTCACAATAGTTTGTTGAGCGAATATAGGAGCTATTGTTATGATAGATCTACGTTAAGGAAAACTGGCTTGACCAGATTCCACACATGCATAACCTCCTTTCCACTTTCTATGCTTTCCCTAAAGTTGCATTCTCCTAATTTGTTGGATTTGTCCACCTTGCTAGGTAGTTAGATAGTAATTTTTCCTCCTATAAATAAGACTCGAATGCTCCTTCTCAGAAGGTTGATTAATCTAATGTTGTACTCACATTCTTAGTTTTTCAGTAATACAGTTATGCTGCTCTATTGTACTCATGCTTTCCAATAAACAAAATGAAGTTATAAGCTCATTGCATCTGAGTTTACATGTGTTAAGGGATACTCATCCAAGGGGGCCCACTTGGTGAGCATTCCATCCTTTAGCTTAGTTGTTACTTTTCTGTGCAAATAGTTACAAATTTGGCAACTGTCTGTTCCTGTAGCCACTAGAATTCCATTATGTGACTGTTCCTGTAGCCAAAGTAGACAGAGTAGTTTCCTGTTTGTTTGCTCAGATTTTCATTTCTATCATGCATTTCAGCTTAGTATAGTTGTTGGTTGATGTTCAACACTTATGTTACTTCTTTCTAAGTAATTTACTTTCAACATTATGTCTTTCTTAGTTGTAGAATGAAATATGGCTACTATGGATTTCTAGTGCACATACTATGTTGACCCATTTCAAGTCTACGTCCCTGGGTTGACAAGTTAAATGCACCTTCATGATGATTAAGATAACTATTCAGATTAGATGTCCAATCTCTAAATCACAACTTTAAGGGCTTAGTTGTCAAATCATTGTAGGAGGCCAACAAAGTGCATGCTGATGAAAGGGTGATTGTTGCCCTTAGATTTATTGAAGATGATGAATTTATTCAAACTCCCAAGTTTAAGAATTTTTGGTTTAATATGAAAATGAAAGAATTTGAGGAGAGACTCCAAATTAATAAGATGGGCACTGAGGAGTCACAACATGACTAGATTGTTGCCCAAACTCTTGAAGAACTTAGGATTAATGAAATTACTGTTAACCCCCAAGAAGCAAGAAAATTGGTCTTAGAAAGCAATATACTAATTATTCCTAAGATGGAGTTAAAAAATTTATTCTTACTGGATCAAGTAAGAAGATTAGAAGATACCATGTTGGTTTTTGAATTCAAATCAGATGAGGGAATGAGTGGCATAGGTTACAATCCAAGACTTGAAACCCTAGCCTTTTGGACAAAGCAAAAAAGAACAAAAAAACCAAGATTGCTTGATGTTGTAAGAGAAATGAGAGGGACTGCCATGGTAAAGAAACTTCAAGACACATCAACATTGAAGGCATCTACTATGACAACAAACTCAACAATGTTTACTAGGGATGTGGTTAAAGCTATGGAGCCTAGATTGGCAGAATATGAGAAAGAACAGACTGATCTGAATGATGTAGTGAATAGGTTATTCATAGAAAATGTGAAATTGAAACAAAAGTTGAAGGGAAAAAGTCCTTCCCAAAGCACATAATTAACAATCTAATAGCCCCTTTCCATCAAGACTGATATAGGTGAAATCTCTGTTAAACAAGTTAATGTTCTAAAACAAGAAATTGAGAAGTTGAAAAAGAGTAATGAAGAAGCAAAGGAAAGAGAAAAGAGAGAAACCCTTAGGTTATTGGAACAAATCTTGGAGCATAGGGTTAAAATAATTGTGGACTAATTGGAAAATGCGTATGAATGTTATGTCTCCTTGTCACAAGCAGTTGATCAGATAAAGGCCCATGTACCTATATTGGACCCCTTATTCAAGAAATGGCAACCTATAAATCACACCTTAATGACTTTGTGTAGAATTTTACAAAGGAGTGTTGAGGCACCCAAAACTTTAAAGCCTATCGAGAAAATGATTCGAATGGTCACAGATGAATTTCAATACATGCTTGCAAAAGAGAAAAAGATCAAGGCAAGAATGGATTCATTTAACACGCTAAAGCAGTGGTTCATGCCTAAGATACTAAGGGATGATGATCAACTGAAAGGCTCCAGGGATTGGACAAATGAGTTTAGAAAATTTTTCCCAACTACCTCACTAATATACAGAAGGATGGTGACATAAATATTCATCGCCTCAATTTAACCTTGGATGGAATAATTGCACTAGATACTGGGTACTCAAAATTCATCGTGGATATCAAAGGGTTATTAGACAACAGATGGAAGAGTCACTTGGCCAACACACAAAAAATCCAGGAGTACAAATTGCCTCATGATTACATGGTGTGCCAATGGGAGGAGACATATCTAGCTCCCCCAAAAGAATAGGCCTTGCAGTGAAGTACCAAGCCTTGCATATACTATCATGGAGAGAGGACCTTGCTAGATCTGAATGATCACGGGTACCTTACGATGAGTAAAAAAACTTTCATATCTTGTGAGTGCTGTGGACTTCAACATTTGATAAATTCTCTTCACTTCTCACCTTTCATTTCTTTTAAAGTTTTATGTAATCCTATGTAAACAACGATAATTAAGACTTTTTGATTTATGTTAAAAGTGGGTAACTGACAAGACACTTTTTGACATGTTAGTCAAGACAAAATTTTGAAACGTATTGTAAAATATTTTTTAAGATCAATAGAATGAAGTTATAATTGGTGGCAGAATTCTGGTTTCAATTGTTTGTTGCAGTGAATTAATGAATGTTATCTTGTTGTCTCTAGTTTAATCTTTCCTTGTTAATTAAATCAATATATCAAGGGTATATCTTGTTTATCAAAGCAAATTTGCTGTCAAACAATTCATTTTGTACTACATTTTGGTGTCAAATCTTTGGTAATTATGGTTAGTTTCATCACATTCAAATTTTGAATTTTGGGAAATTATATACAGTAAATAGATTGATGGCTGTTTGGATAGTGAAATTAGCTCTCTTAGAAATTAACTGAAATATCTTGTCTTGAAATATCTAGAAGGATTATTTTAATTAAAGAGGATTTTGTGGTTATTTTTCTAACAATGATTTTACAGTGCAACTAGCTTGCTATTTTCATTCAAGATACAAGTCATGATCAAATTCAAGCATATACCAAGAAGATGGTACTCTACTTCAAACCCTCAACCTAACTTAGTTTAGTCTACTTACATGGGGATATTAAGGAAGTTGCTAAAAAATTAATATATATCATTTGTTGTTTGTGAAGGAGAATCCTGTGAGATCCAATATGGAAGTTGATCAATATCCAGTTTCTTTTTTGTTAATACTGAATGAGTTTAGGGTGCTACAACAACCAAGAAGATATACTTTAGAACATCAGAGTTTATAGTTATGGTGGCTGATACAGATCCTCTTTCCATTCTTGATCCTTTGATTTCATTGGCCAAAGATAAGGTATTGATTTTTTCTCTCTCCTTGTACAATTTTGAATTTTGACATTATTGCAACCTTTTAAGATGTCAGATGGGCATTGCAACATTTTAGGATCATTCCTTAATTTTTGAGAGGAATTCCTTCAATCGCCTCTAATATGTTTCAATCGTTCACTGGAAATCTTTACATCATGTAGATGTTGCAAAGGTGGATTGAAGGGATCAAAACCAATAAAATGAACACAGTTTGATTCTTATTGTATAGGGTAGTAATCACATGGATAAAATGGTGGGATTGAAACTAATGAAATGATGTTTGACATAGTACAAAACCCTTTTAACTGCGAAGTTTTCCCATGATCAAATCCCTTTACTTGCTACACTTTTTTTCTAATTTTGATGAATTGTAAGAGAATAAACCTAATTAACTTGCATAGGAACATCAAATTTTTGGACTTATACTGACAATGAGTTTTGAACCATTTGGTGATGCTTCTGTGTATTTTTTCAAGTAGTTGTTTTCTTGCAAGTTTAATGGATGCCTTAAGTTTTGTTATTAATCATTAGTTTTAAAATTACCGTTGCAGAAAGTGCCTTATGTGTTTGTGCCTTCAAAAGTTGAATTGGGCGGTGCTTGTAAAGTGAATGGGGAAGATGATGTCATAGTTGGGAAACTTGTTGTGAAAGATCAGGTTAGTAATTTTTGGATGTTAAGGCTTCCTAGTTGGATATCAAAGATCTTTTCTCATCAACTTAATTTCAAATTTATGTATAAATGGATTCTTTAATGGTGAAGGTCTTTACTGAGACAACACATGAACCAGGGTTGGCATTTTTGTTGTTCAAGTCTAATGGCATTCTTCGGCTTGGTTTCCAGGAAATTTCTGTTGATAATGTTGTTCCAGTCTGGTTAGTGTTGATAGCCTTCATTCTATAATATGTCAACTTCATTCTATAATTAGAGCATATCACCTTTCTTAAATTTGAACAAGGTTATGAAATCAAGGGTTCAATATGCATATTTCAGGCCTATGTTGAACACTCTATTTAAGACATTTGTTTTTTATAATATAAGCAATATTTACAGGGTGTTGTACCCTTAACACAAAGCTTAGAGGACTAAAGGAAAAACAAACAGAGACAATTGACCAACAACTGTAGAACAACAAATAAAGTTTAGAAAACCCCAAAAGAGGGGACCAAAATGACTTCCTGAATCTGAGGCTGAGCAGAGGCAACAGATTTGGGGAGTCCCTTTTTCTTCCTCAACACAACTGACTAGGAAGGCTCCAAAACGAAACCCACCAAGTGAGGTGAGGAGAGTGGATCCATAATAGCCACCCCGGATGAGGAGCCATCATGCAACGAGGGAGTTGACAAAGAAGAAGAGGAGACAGGAGCAGTCAAAGGACCAACAACATCAAATGGGGTAGGAATCGATAACACAACGACAATAGAAGGTTCTGCCAAAGGGATGGTTGGTAGAGGATCTTGTATAGGCTCCGAAACCAAGGGGAAGACAAAGGATCACCCACCTCAGAGGAAACATCTAGAGAGGTATCAACTATGAGATGGTTTGAGAGAGTATTCTTCCACCAAGTAGTATCACCCTTGCGGCGAGCAAGAGGGAAGCTAGAGGCCAGGTGACCAACAGAGAAACAATGCCTGCACTGAAAAGGGAGTCCCTCATAGTCCAGGAGCTGCTTCCAAGGTTTGTCCTCCACCATCAAAACCACATCACCATGGAGGGGTTTGGAGATGTTCAAATCGATTAAAATGCGAGCCACCGTAGTATGCTTGAGATCCTGAGTCATTGAATCCACCTTTAAAAAGTTTCCAATAGCATTTCCAATAGCTTCAAAGCAAGAGTCCTCCCAAAAATGGAATGGGAGATTCGACAGTTGAACTCATATAGGTCTAATGTTCAAAGGCTTCGTAAGAGGATTGAAAGAGCAAGACCAAGGCCGAATGAACAGTGAATGATCACCCCACATCCACACCCTGTCCAACACTCTATCGCGATCCTCTGAGGAAGAAAAAGAAACAGAGTAAAAACCCCTAGCACTAGGGTAGAGCTCAATCTCACCCTACACAATAGGCTTCTAGGAAGCAGAAACCCATTCGTGGAGATCAGGAAGGGAGGGCCACAAGCCATTAAACTTGCAGAACATATCTTGTCGCATATAATACTCCTTGTTCTCAACAACCTCATGCCCACATACCACAATAGGAGAGTCCCACACACAAGGAAAAGGAAGAACCCTAGCTGAAGTCCTAGTAGGCATAGATCGCACATAGTCCTTTGAAACTGCATCAGCAAATGACTTCCGAATATCACTAGTAGCAAGACCACCAATAGTAGAAGGAAAAAACTCAGAGAGAAGCTGGGTAGAAACACAACCAACACCTCCCAAGGGAGAAGCAACAGGGGGATCCCTTGCCTCTAGAACACCATCCTGAACACCAGGTAGTGGCCCACCAAACACCTCGGCCTAAAGGATCCTGCCCAACTCAACACCCATAGAAGACATAAAGAGCCCATGTCCATAGGGCTCCACGCCCACCACAAAATTTGCAACAATCTTCCTAGCAAACACAAAAATTTGTTGAACAGATCGTAGACCCTTCCCACTCGCAGACATTTTGAACTATTATTTAAGGCATTTGTTGACAAGCCTACAATTTTTTTAATTGATTAATATTTTTGCCGTGTTTGGACTTTCTTTTGTAAACTTGCAATATACAATGCACTTTTATTCTTTTTGAATTGAGACTAATATTAATTTTATTGGTTGTATTGAGGCACAACTTCATTCATGACAGAAAAGGCAACACCCTGTTGCTCATATCAGATGGCACATTGCATATAAATGAGGAAATATTCTAGTTAGGTTATTATTGACTGCGTTGAAGGTCGAGAGAGCTTCATATATGGGACATGATCAACAATCTCCTTGGATTCTACACGTTACAACTTGCTCTAGGAAGATTACCCACATTGTAGAAATTTTAAGAGATGAAAGGGGCACGTGCTCACATTGAAGGGCTTCAAGCATGCGTTTCCATCATTGTAGAAGTCTTTTGGAGAAGTTTCTTTCTTGCAATCATTTCTCTACAATATTGTAACTCAGATTTTCAGTCTTGTGACTGAAAATAACAATTGTAATTCTCTATTTGTAAGATGTAATTAGAACACATTTCTTTTATTAATAAATTTCACCAATTTTTCCTTCACAATGGCTATCTCATTGTGTGCAATTAATGATTGATGTGTATTTCTGTGTTGTATGCTTAAATCCTCAAATATAAGTCAATTAAAATGACTAAATATACTACTAATTGACATCAATTAATAATTAAATTGACTATATATACTGCCAATTGACAAAAATCAGTGAACAGTGAATAAAAATGACTAAATATACTAATTATGATTAAAATTAATGACTAAATACACTACCAATGCATAGAAATTAGTGAATAAAAATGACTAAATAAGTGACCAGTTAACAATAATCAATGACTAAATATATCAGTGGATAAAAAAATGACTAAATAAGTGACCATATTACAACAATCAATGACTAATTCAACAACTAAATAAGTGACCAGTTAAATATATCAGTGAATAAAAAATAACTAAATAAGTGACCAAATTACAACAATCAATGACTAAATCAACGACTAAATATAACAGTGGAAAAATGTGACTAAATAAGTGACCAGATCGCAACAATGCATGAATAAATCAACAACTAAATATACTACCAAATTGATCAAGCAAAACAACCAATAAATGACTAAAAATGGTTTAGTCATCAATTCGGTCGCATTATATATGACTAGCAATAAACTACTAGTGGTCATGTGACCAACCGTAGTCATTTATAAGTAGTTTTTAGTAGTTTTTTTAGTAGTTTATTGTTGTTTCTGTATTAGTGGAGTACTGGGTACCAGGTATCGGAGGGCTAAAAGTGTTAAAATGTTAATGCAAGGTTTTGGTGAAGTGAAGGTTCCAGAAAGTGTGAAGGTTCCAGAAAGTGTGGAGGTTTCGGTATAATACGAGATTCGGGAAAGTTTTATTCTGGTAAAAGTTGAAGTGTCGAGTAATAGGTACCAGGTAACAGTGTTAAGTTTAAAGTTAAATGTTTAAGTTTGCCCGGGGGTCCAAAAGGTCCGGTAACCCGCCTAAAGAGATAATTATGCGAGAATGTTTTTAAAGCATGATATTTATGATTTGTTTGAAATGATGATTTATTAATGATGGTTTGTTTTCATGAGAGTTTTATGAATGTTTTTTAAAAAATGGATTAATATGTGGAATTTGTACTTGAAGGAGGAACAAATTGTGATGCAATATTCAGGTATGGATGGTCAGGAAAACTTGGGTTGCAAGCATATTTGATGGTGTTACTAGGTTCAGTAGTACACTCTGAAAGCTCATGCGGGAACAAAGTTCATTGCGAAGAAGCATCAAATATTGAGAAACCAAGAATCTTGGTATTACGCATGCAACGAAGGAGTGTTCTTAGTCTCGGGGTGATTCACTTCTGGGAATGTTTTGTCTTAATATGAACCTGAATGTAGGAACATAAGGTTCACTTGATCATTCTGAATGTATGGGAAATTCCTACATTTCATTTGATGGATTTGTTTGGTTCCAAGATAAAACCCTGATATTATAAAGATGAAGATCCTGAAAGATATTAATGTGTTGAGGAAGGTTGACATTCATTGAATTCATCAGCAATTCTCCTGCCAATTGTCATATTCCATGTGCCTTATCATGATTCATCCCTAGGATTCCCTCTCATATATTTTTTGAATTTCCCAAGTGTCTTGTTCTTATAAAAGGCTGGGAGATGCTTCATTTTAAGTTAAGTTCAAAATTTGTGGATGTCAAAGAACCAAAACTTCTCTAAGTTTTGTTCTTTTTCTTGTTTTCTATTCCATTCCAGATTAAAAACTTGTATGCACATAGAAGCTAATCAATATCAGAGTCAATTTAAAATCTATTTCCTGATATAAAATCTTATGTAGCTGATTGTTTGTTCTTGCTGGACAAGACTGTGTGCTGCACCATTTAAGGGTGCATATAGACCCTATTTGGTCTCAAATAATCCCCCTCTCTTTAAAATATCGCATCATTCTGTGCCTAGCTATGATGCAATCTGGTGACGTATGGAATGGTTTGCTTTGCTTTGGTTAATTCTTCAGGCATGCGTGGATAATACTTGGGAGAAAATTTACTTTTTTAGTACTTTATGCTTTATTTTAGAATAGATGTTTAAATTTCAGAAAATGTTCAAAAAAGAGATAAATGAATGGAATTTTATTGAAAATATTTTGATTCCATGATATTGCTGAATGCTTAAAGCTAAATATACTTAAGGGTGGGTGCATGAAGTTGGGTTACACTTTTGTGGCCAACTTCAAAAAAAGATTGGAAATGACATAACGCGCTCGCATTATAATGCGCTCGCGTTATTTCATTTTAAAAAAAGAAAGAAAGTGAAAGCTATTCATTTTCTCTTTTCTTTTTTTCTGCTCTGCCCGCGGCCAAAAACCCTCATTTTTACACTTGCGTTCTAGGATGAGGCATTCTTCAAAATTCATCAACAATAGTTGCTTTTCGTTCACAAAGATGGCGCCATGATGACGAAGGGGTGCAAGAGGTAAGTATTGTTTGCTATTTGTTTTGAATTTCTTAGTTTCAAGTTGATTTTGTTTGTTTTAGGTTAGATTTGATTGTTTTTTTTTAATCTGTAGGAGATGCAAATAATCTTGAAAATCCTCGACAAGAAGAATGGGAAAATCCTCCTCAACAAAATCCTCAACAAAATCAACCTCCCCCACCAATCACTCAACACCCTCCTGGCACTCAACAAAATTTGAGGAGTGAAATTGAAAACAACAATAAACAAATTGAGGATCTTATTAGTAGGTTGAGTGATCCAAATGCTTCAACCACAGAAAGAATGACACTAGAAAATTCAATGAAAGATATGTTAAAAAATGTAGATTCAATAACCCAACAAATAATGGGATGGCAAGATAGGAGGCAGGCAACTAGGGCATATTATGCAGATAAACTATCATATAAACAAGTAAAAGATTTAAAAATTACTAAGGTGATTTGTGCTCTCTATTCACTGACCTTAGAACAAATCAAAATCTTAGCCTCAATGCGAAGAGGTTTCCTATTCATTGGTGCCACCACCAAGAGATTAGGAACCGTTTTATGATAGGTGGTACTTGGTCTTTGATTACCCAATCGCGTGCAATAATTGTGAAGTCCCCAATATTTTCTTAGGAAACTATACGTGAGTTCAGATGAACCAAATCCCAAATTATTTTGATATGAGGGAGTTCCGGGGGAGAGGTGGGGGGTGGCTCAGGATAGGCCCAGTGCACATCCGATCCACGCGGCAAGGGAGACGACCTCTCGCTAGGCCGCCTCGTGAGCACATTGTTATGCTTTCCATTGAAGGAGAGTGCTAACGTAGAGACATTGCAGGCGATCAACACTTTGAACTGAAGTGTCATCCATCATACTAGCCCTATTGTACTCCATCGAGGGGAGTCTTCGTGGTGGCCTTTGAACCCATGTGTGTCAATCTTGCGGGGTGACTTGTTCATATGACCCCACCGACACTCAGAGATGGCTATGTGATTCGTAGCCGCTACACAGGATCCATATGCTGCTACATAGGATCCGCATGCTGCTACGGGGATGGAGAGAACAACTGACATTTTGCATCGTGCATATGGCATTGATAGTCGGGTAAAAGTCAACATGTTCATTGAATTTAATTTATTAAATTTTGATTCTGAAATGCATGCTTAACTAATTTAGTTTTATTAATTTAATAAAATTGCAGGGTCACAGTGTTGAGACTGGATACACCAATCCTCCACCTACTTATTTTTGCAGTACACCTATTAGTGGGGTCTGTAACTATTAAACAATTATAAATTTATGACATGTTAATAGCATTGTTTTACAAATGGTATTTTAATACATGTGATTTTGGATGTTGAACAAGCTAATATTGGCAGTTTCAAGCAAACACCTAGTGCCAGTGGATTCACTCAAACGTACACAAAGGTAATAGAATAAAGAGAACTTAACTAATGAATTCTACTTAATAGATTTGTGTAGTTTATATTCATATTGTTGGTTACATTGCATTACACATCATTCAAACTCAAAGCATTACTTCAAATTCCATAACTAATAACTAGATGCTGATAGATGACAAAGTTTCAACAATACAATATAGTTGTTTAGAAAGCCAACATAAGCAACACGATGGAATTACTTCACATGGAGGCATGTGCTTGCAAAGGTGCACCACTACGACAAACTATGGATGCTTGGAAAAAATCTATGAAACCATAATAGTAAGCAATAGCATAGACAAGGCAGTTAGTGATGTAGAGCATCATATCAAAACACTCAATCATTAGGGTACATCTGATGTAGAGCATCCAACAAACACCATCAACATCATTTCTTCAAGGGATTTCAATCCCAAATAGAATCAGGAGAAGATCAAATATAATTTTTATCATAAATCTACTTTTCATTCAACCAAAATCCACTCAAATTCTCTTAGCCATTCCATAGGCCATCATTCATCATTCCACTAATCAGTATTCCAATTGACTCATTCAAAGCAAAAAATGTATTAAAGAAAACTTTGACTTAATCAATTAGATTCACATCATTCTCAACCACCATAAAAACAACATAAACCTGATTATTGACACTTGAACAATTCATCCTTTCATTTATTCACCAAGGCAACAAATCAACTAAACCATACCTCACTGTTATCAGTCCATTATCAAGCACTGTACTCACCATATTTTGACTACAATAGTCTATTTACAGGTTACAAATTCCTGCTACAATAGAATCTTGATTATCATCATGTGGTTAATCACCAATATACTCAAAAGGCTTCATAATAGTCACCCATCCAACCATCAAAGTCACCAAACCTGTCTTATACACCTTAACCAAATTTAGTAACATCAATCATATCATTAGTTTGATAGTAACCAAGCTCTCAATCATATCACAGAAGCTTTGAAAGGATACAAGTCAGAAATGTTAAAGATAGGAGAGATTGCCACCCTAGGAGGTAGCTCTATTTCATAAGCATTTTGGCCAAACTTGTAGACCACCTTGCAAGGTCCTATCTTCTTCATCATGAGTTTGGTATAATTTCCTTTTGGAAGTCTCTCCTTCTTCAAATGTGCCATCACCAAGTCTCCAACCTTGAATTGGACATTCCTCTTCTTTAAATCTGCCTTTTCCTTATACTTCTCAACATTCTTTTGAAGGGTTTCCTTCACTTGTTGATGAATATCCCTGATTGTAACAACAAAGTCCTCACCTTGAGCACTTCTCCTAGCAACTCCTTGTAGATATCTTAATTCATAGACCCCTCTAGGGTGCATGCCATAGACTACCTCAAAATGGTTTCTACCAATGATCCTATTCATGGAGTCATTATATGCAAATTCGGCTTGAGGTAAAATCAGATCCCAAGCTTGTCCATGCTCCTTGGTAAGGAATCTTAAGAGGTTTCCCAATTATCTATTCACCACTTCAGTTTTTCCATCCGTTTGTGGATGGTATGCTGAACTAAAGGAAATTTTTTTGCCTTGAGTTTCTTCTGCAAGGTCCTCCAAAAGTGACCAATGAATTTAGAATCCCTGTCAGAAACAATGCTTAAAGGAAGTCCATGTATCCTAACAACCTCCTTAAAGAAGAAACCTGCTATATGAGATGCATCATTGGTGCATTTGCAAGGAAGAAAATGTGCCATCTTACTAAATCTATCAACTACCACAAAGATACTATCAAAACCTTTTTGGGTTCTAGGCAACCCCAAGACAAAGTCGATACTTACACACTCCCAAAGCCTATTGGGAATGGGTAGTGGCTGATAGAGTCTTGCATTTGATGAAGTTCCCTTTTCCCTTTGACATATTGTGTAGCCTTCCACATACCTTCTCACATCCACCTGCAACTTTGGCCAATACTAAAATCTCCTAACTTGTTCTAAGGTCTTTTCAAGGCCAAAGTGACCTCCAAGACTCCCACTGTGTTTCTCCTTTATGATATTCTCCCTCATTGAGCATTTATGCACACACAATTGGCTTCCTTTGAAGAGAAAACCATTCTGCAATAAAAAGTAAGAGAATTCACCATGAAAAGAATTCAAATGTTGCTCACAAACATTGTATACCTCCTTGAAATCTGAATCTTCATGATACATATCCTTCAATGCTTCAACCCCCATGCTTTGGAGTTGGATCTCTTGCACTACAAGTGCCCTTCTACTGAGAGCATCTGCCACCTTATTTGCTTGGCCCTTCTTATGCTTTATTGTGAAAGTATAGGCTTGCAAAGACTCTACCCACTTCATGTGCCTATTACTGAGTTTGTCCTGTGCATTCAAAAAACTCAAGGCATGATTATCAGTATAAACAACAAATTCTTTAGGTAACAAGTAGTGCCTCCACTTTTTGAGGGCTTGGACCATAGCATACAATTCCAAATCATAGGAAGAATACTTCCTCTTTGCTTCATTCAACCTCTCACTATAAAATGCAACCGGTTTGCCTTCTTGGCTCAAAATAGACCCTATTGCTTGATTGCTAGCATCACACTCAATGGTAAAAACTTTATCAAAATCAGGGAGCACAAGTATAGGCTGTTGTGCTACTCTCATTTTCAGATATTCAAACCCTTTATCAGCCTCATTGGTCCAAGAAAACTTACCTTTGTTACCTCCTTTGATGATGTCTAAGATTGGTGCACAAATTTGGCTAAAGTTCTTGATGAACTTTCTATAAAAACTTGCAAGTACATGGAAGCTTCTCACATCTCCCATGGATTTTGGTGTTGGCCAAGTAAGAATAACATCCACCTTTGAAGGATCCATCTTCAAACTTCCCTTGGAGATGACAAAACCAAGGTAGACTAGTTCTTCCTTCATGAATTCACACTTTTCCATGTTGATCAACAAATTCTCCTCTTGTAACCTCTTTAGTACCATTTCAAGGTGCTTCAAATGTTCTTCTTTAGACCTACTAAACACAAGGATGTCATCTAAATAAACTACAAAAAACTTTCCAATGAAAGGTCTCAATACCTCATTCATAAGGCACATAAATGTACTAGGGGAATTTGATAACCCAAAGGGAATCACCAACCAATCATAGAGCCCTTCATTAGTCTTAAAAGTTGTCTTCCATTCATCCCCCTCTCTGATCCTTATCTGATGGTACCCGCTCTTTAGATCAATCTTGGAAAAGTAAGATGCTCCTGATAGACAATCCATGAGGTCCTCCATTCTTAGCATCGAGAACCTATATCTGATTGTGATCCTATTAATGGCTCTTGAATCAGTGAAAAGCGTCCAATTCCCATCCTTCCTTGGTGCTAGGATAGTAGGAACAACACATGGGCTCAAACTCTTCCTCACTATCCCTTTATCCATCAAATCTTGCACTTGTCTTGCATCTCCTCATTTTGAGCAGGTGTCATCTTGTATGCAGCCTTATTGGGCAATGTATCCCCTAGAATCAAATCAATATGGTGGCTTATATCCCTAATGGGAGGTAGGGAACTAGGTAATTCATTCACCGTTATGTCCTTGTACCTTTCCAACAACTCTTGGACTTCCTTTGGTGCATCTTCCTTCTTCTTTGTGGGAAGATCTACTTCACTTTTTGGCTTCATAATCAGGAAGAATCCTCTTCCTCCTCCTTCTTTCAAGGTCTTCATGAACTCCTTCTCACCCACCATCAAAACACTAGGCCCTTCATGCTTTGCCTTGTCTTCTTCTAGGAGAAGTGAAAGGTTGTAAGTCTTCCCATCCTTCACAATGGAGTATGTGTTCTTCTCCCCATCATGCTTGGTCTTCCTATCAAACTACCAAGGCCTACTAGAAATATATAGTTTAATACTTGTACTCAAAATTTTGTTCATTAGATCTCATGCATTATAAGTCATGACGTGGATCTCACTATTGTAACTTTTTTGTGATTGAATAATTTGTTGTTTTATTTTTGGATGTTGGTTGTGGAAACACATCCAAATGTTACAAGGGCAATGGATATTGGTGTTTCATCCGCTATAGAATCCTCCATGGCTCTGATAGAGGAGGTATGAGGCAAATTACTAAATTTCAATTTACATTTGTTGTTATAGATGTTAGTTCTAGTGAAAAATCAAACCATTATTGATTCACAGTTTAATTCCTATTTGGATGGTTTATACAGGGCTTGAGCACGCTTGAGCATCGACATGCAAATATTTCCATCGTGGAGAGTGATCATGAGATGGCCCTAAGTGATTATTTTGTTAAATATATCATTTCTTATAATGTAATTTCTATATATTAATGTCTTTACTTCTTATTGTAACAGTTAAAACTTCACTAGGAGCTAAACTGTAGGAGGAGCAACAGGAGCACTCCTCGAGCACAACAAAAATGAGTGACAAACTTATCGCCATTAGATCACCAAACAAAGGGAAATAATTTATTTCCAGAGCATGGAGAGAAATGAATTTTGATTCCAGAGCCCTTTGTTGTATGCCTAGACATGGCAATTTTGTACATATCTTGTGTTGGATATATTTGACATTGTATACCTATATGGCATTCTCATAAGCCTATATGGCTATTTTTAAACTATATTTTATACTTATATTGACATATATCGGGATGTATGTGTACATGGCTATTTGGTTAATACAAATCTTTTTTATCGATGGTGTCCATATTTTCTTTTGACAATGTCAAAAGCATGTATCGTGATACGTGCTTTAGGCAAAAGATTCTTTTCCTTTCTTTAGGATTAGCAAGTAAATGCATGTAAGTTTCCAAAAGTATCCCTTTGATATTACAAAATATAGTGTTTATACCATAGCAGCAAAATATTTTGGGGAAAATCAAAACCAAAAGTATAATTTTTTTTGAAAAAATCGGGAAAAAGTGTAGAAAAAATTAGAAAAAAATCAGATTTAAAAAAAAGGTAAAAAAAAGTAGAACAAGAGATTTTTTTTTTTTTAAAAAAATTTAAAGGCATTTTCATAGCATAGAGATATAGAGAGCAAATAAAATAAATATTTTAACTAATAAATTGTAAAAAATAGATTTTTGTAGTTTATATTCATATCGTTGATTACATTACATTGTGCATATTTCAAACTCAAAGTATTGCTTC
>VDFB02183296.1:0-13402 GCA_007258455.2 Sequoia sempervirens | reverse complement strand
ATTCCTCATTCAGCATTATTCAGACCATTGTAAAGGAAACGGGATCCTGTTTCCTTTACAATGGCTCTGACATTCAATGCCGGTGAATGGGATTCCGATTATGGAGCGGGATCCCGCTTATTAATAAATAGGATCCCATTTTATAATCGGGATCCTGTTTTATAATAAGCGGGATCCCATTTTACAATAAGCGGGATCCCGTTTATTTTATTTAAATACACTGTAGAAAATTATTGTGAAGTCTGCAACTTCACATGTACGGCCGAGAGTAGTAAAAGTGAATTATTTTTCATAAGTTATTGTATTTACAGGTGGTGAACTTGATTTTTAGTTGATTTTATCAAACAGAGCATCATCTACACCATTTTTGAAGTGAAATTTTGTTATTTTTGTGCTTGTTTGGAGGAACAAAAGGATTCAATTTATTTTGAGGAACAAAAGAGGAAGAATTTTGTCCTAATAGGTATTCAACTTCCAATTTTGATTGGATATTTTGAAGTATTTCACTATTAACATTCATTCGTGCTTGAGAATTTTATAATTATGGGAGATAAAGCTTGTAATAAGAGAAGGAAGACATTGACTCCTCAAGAAGTCGAAGCAAATAGAGAAAAAGAGAGACAAAGAGAAAGAGAAAGAAGAATGAGAATGAAATCAATGAATGATGGTGGAGCAACCCATTCAACAACTATTGAAGATGAAAACATTGAGGATACCATGGTTGTAGATGAAGCTAATTTGCAAGGAGTCAATTTGGAGAAGAATATGATTATACAAACAAGTCCTACTATGTCTTCAAATCCCTCTTTGAATGCTATGGAGAATGTTTCAATATGCACAAATCCAGGTACGTCTTCAAATCTACATGTTAGTGAAATGGTAAATTTGTATGTAGAAGTTTTACAAGATGTTGGACTTCATGATGCTCTATTACTGGCTATATCTCGCAGAGATGAAACTTTTATAGAATTTGTTGAAACAAAAAGAAAAATACTTTGTTGCAATGAAAATCAAATGATCATTTTCTGAAAATGAAAACAAACCCGTATTTTTGATGAAAATGAAAAACCTGCTTTTGTTGATGAAAATGAAAATGAAAACCATTTTGTTAATGAAATTAAAACCATTTTGTTGATGAAAATGAAATGAAAATGAAAATGAAAACCGTTTTGTTGATGAAAATGAAGATGAAAATAAAAATGAAAACAGTTTTGTTGATGAAATGAAACAAAACCCTTTGTTGATGAAAATGAAGATGAAAATGTAAATGAAGATGAAGATGAAAATGAAGATGAAGATGAAAATCTAGAATGTGATGTTGAATTTAATGAAAATACTTTTTAAAAAAAAAATTGGAAGTGGTGTTTTTGATAATCTTCCTAGTCAAATTTCTTGGAGGAAAATAAGAACACATGCGAATAGAATATACACCAAATTCTTTTATCGTAAAAAATTTGCATTTCAATGTCAACTAATGATCCAATTGATGAGAATGCAAAAAATGAGGAAAGTAATGAAAAGGTTAGGCTTTTATGTTAAACCAAAAATAAAAGATCAATCATTAAAACATGTTATGTGTACCATTGCTAGTGCCATTCAATCTATTGGAAAAAATAGTCGATCTAAAGATAAAAACACAGCAAGAAGAGCTATAACTACTACTATAGTTCATAAAATAACTTTGAATAAAAGAATGGTAAGCAATATTAGTGAAGTTTAAAAAATGCATCCTAAAACATTAATAAGAGCGGAAAAAAGAAGAGAAAGTATAGAAAATGATCCTATCAATCAATGTTGGAGTTTCAGTGGATGACTATCGAGGTCTGATATAAAATTGAATGTTGAAATTAAATCTTTGATCAAAAAATATTGGCATGATAATACTAGGGTTTCATCTAATGCTAGAGATGTTTTAAAATTAAGGGTGGGGTCCAAAGTTCATGATCCTCACCCAAAACACCTATTAGATACAACACAAACTGAATTTTATAGAAAATTTTGTAGTGATTCAGTGTTACCTGGTAATATTAAAATAATTCAAAGGTCTTCTGAAAAATGTAAACCCCGACCGTATGTAAAAATTAATAAGCAACAAATATCTTGTTGTTGTAAAATACATGTTCAATTTCATATTTTATGATGTTTTTCGATATAATGCTAGTACCTTGCATACTAACATGATTATACGTAATTGTGGTATTGATATATGCAACCCGAAGCAATAAGAGAGTTTATTTTTGGTTTGTTTTGTGAAAATATAATGATAAATTATTTTATTTAAGTTCTGTTTAGACAATCATTAACTCAGGCAAAATCTTTCATTTTTTTAAGAATTTGTTTGCATGAAAGTGTTGATCATGATTTTGGACAAATTAGATGTCAAAGGATTTTAGGAATGCTCACTATTCTTTAAAAAGATGGAAAATAGGAAAGCCGCCAGATTTAGTTACGCAAAAGTTAGTGTGCATGCATTTATGAGTGAATTTAATAATGAAATTGTACCAAAATATGTTATGCACTCCAACATGCTTGATGGCTTGATGATAATTTTGGCGATGTAGAAACACATTTCCAATTGGTACTATACTTTCGTTGGTTGATTTTGCAGAATTATACTCCGCCCCAAGAAGAGGAAATTCAATCTCAATATTATTATAATTCAATGCAAGTAGCTATGTTTGTCCATATTGTTTATGAAATGATAGCACCGGGAGGGGATGATAGAAAAGTTTTGAGGGAGTATCATTTTTATTTGAGTGACAATCGGTTACATTCATCAGAGTTTGTTCAATATTGTTTTAGCATATTTTATAGAAATTTAAAAGAAAGAGGAATCCATATGAAAGAACACCTCATATGGTCAGATAATTGTACGAGGTAGTTCAAAAATGCTAGAATGTTCTATTGGTTAAGTAGGGTTCACAAGGAACTTAATGTCCAACATATATGGAATTTTTTTGAAGCTGGGCATGGTAAAGGAGAACATGATGGAGCCGGTGCGTGTGTCAAAAGAATTCTTGCTAGAGAACAATTAAAATTTGAGGATTCAGTAAAATTTAAAAAAATGCACATGAGATCAAGTGGATTATGTAATAGAATATTATCTCTGACTTGTCTTCATGATACCTACAACACCATTCTTTTGGTTGGTGGAAGAAGAGAACATTGTATCTAGAGTTGATTGTGAGACAATTAGTGATCTACTAAATGGCATTCATTTAGGAGTGCGACAACAAGCACATGGACTATTTGGACAAGGGAGCTTGCATGTTTTTTCCAGTTTTGTATCTTAGGAGATTGGGAAGCATGTGAAAATACAGAATGGGTTGAATAGTGGGAGCAAAGATCGCTGACACCTACAAAGTACATAATCAATATGAAAGAACTATTGAAGAAAATGATCAATTGTCTACATCTAAATATTATGACCGAAATGCACCTTTGTACAAGAAGGTAATTTAATTCAATTTATTTCATTTTTATTTCACTTTTATTAATTTTGATAAAGGGATAAACGGTTTTACAGGACCCCAAACCACAAAGTAACATTACAAGAAAAGACTAAACAGAGGTCCAAAAGACAAAAAGGCTGCCATAGAGATAAAAACCAGCTAAAATAGACAACCACAAAAAATGCAAAAAAGCCATCAGACGGACGGCAAACAGACAAAACAGGGCCCCGCCACAGTTAATTCATAGACTTCAGAAGCTCGTCAGCAACCTCTTCCAGGTCCACCATATCCTGGACCCCCTCCATGAAAATTTGAGTCATTTTTGGGGTAGTCTGGACTTTTCTTTTCATGCTTGATCTGGTTTGCTTAGAGATCCCCGCTTCCTCATCCTGGTCTTTCTCCTGATCAAGGTCGATGATCAACGCTCTTTTCTGGGTTTTCTCCAATCTTTCGGTCATGGCTTTGATGATTAAAGAGTTGTGTCTGGCAATTCTACAGTTCTAATCAACAATTTTTTTCATGGTTCCTTTAATTTTATCAAGATCTTTTTCAACAGTGTTGTCCTTTTGTATGTTATCCTTCACAATGATATTCTTCTCCACTTCGAGCTGCATTATCCCCGCAACTTTGGCTTCAATTTCCCCCAACTTACTATGAAGAGACATATTTTTAGCCTTTAACTCACTAATTTCATTAAATAACCATTTAGCAGAATTAAATTGGTCCACATAACATCTCTTAGTAGTTTCAACTAAGTCAAAAGGGGGGTCATAATCAGAATTGACACCAAAATTAACCGACTCCACACCTCTAGGAAGGCTACAGTTCTCCTGTTGAATATTCTGGGGGGAGTGGGGATCCACAAGATTGACCTTGGCCGCTTTAGTAGAAACAACAGGAGAGTCATCAGGGTAGGAAACTAACTTATTAACCAGAGAACTAGAGCCCTCCAAATTGGCATTAGGGTTTGTGCAGCTAGGGGCAGGAACAGAGCAGGCACCAGAGGGCTAGGGGGATCGGCCAGAAGCAGAAGGGGGGGCAGGGGAAGTGAGGAAAGCATGACACGGCCAGAAGAAACTTTAATCTTAGATACACTAGGCTCAGTATCATCCTCATCATGCTCCAAAGGGGAAATAGGGTTTGATAGGGCAGGCATATTCTGAAAGTGCTCATAGATGAGCCTTAAAAGACCCGTGTGAAGAATCGGGTATCTTTTAGGGCTCCTATTGTGGTCAGAAAAGCTATTTCTCAGGGAACAGAGCAAGAAGAAAGGGATGGAAACACACACCTTATGCTGGAAGTGATTGAGCAGCATGAAGTGATATCCATAAACCCTAGTGAAGCAGTCGTCAAGAGTGATGTACTCCATGATAACCCTTAGCACTTTTCTCCATAAAGCTTTTATGGTGTCCGCTTCATAGTAACTGTTCGTCGTCTTGACAAGTTTTTTCTTCTCCTTTTCGGTCTTAGGAAACCTCACCACAGCTTCGTCAGAAAATTTCTTGTCTCTAAAAAATTTGTGCTCTTCAATCGGGATACCAGTCACCTCTGCTATCAACGCTTCATCAATCTGAACTTTCCTCCCGAAGAGGAGAACCTCCCCATTCTTCCAATTTTTCTCAAAGAAATTAGTGATCTCCTACTGAGGGCCATGGAGTTTCTTGATGAACGGAAGTAAGCCACCCCTTCTTATTTTGCCCCACGCTTTAGTGTTTTTGGTGTGTGACTCGAAACTGGTAGGTTCAACCCTCTTCCGTTCCCTGCCCATTTTTGAGATCTCAGTGTGAATACTGTTGTGAATGGAGAACCTGTTCTAGATAGTTCCTTTGCTTCGCAGGACCCACAAAGCATGCCAAGGTAAGTCATTTATCTGCCGGATCCTCACGGCCCCATATTGTCTACTTATTTTGTTAGTCATGGCTCGTACCTTCCTCATTATTACAATAAGCTACCAAATTACCATTCACCGCATCGAACACCATTAAAGCTTGGACATCAGAATGGAGGTCAATCCTTTTGTGCCACGTGAGGTTTTATCACTCTTAACTCCCACATTGGCAAAAAAATCCACCACAGCATTTGCCTCATGGTAAACATGGGTGATTTTTATTCTATCAAACTTACTAAGTAAAACCTTAGCATCCTCAATCCAGTTTTTAATCGACCATGCGGCTGGGACCTACCACAAAGGCTATCTATTATATTTTTTGAATCACCTTCAAGCCATAAATTTTTGCATTTAATTTCCACTGCAAGGTTGATTATGTAATAAACCCCCGCCGCTTCCGCCCCATGATTAGTTTGGACCCCCAGAGGGGTGGCAACAGCTCCTAAAAAATTACCTTCTGAGTCTCTTAGGACCCCACCACACCTAGTCTTTCCTGGATTTCCTTTGGCCAGGCCATCGAAATTGGCTTTGGCCCAGCCATCCATAGGAAAACTCCAACAAACTCCCTCCCTGGCCTTTTTGGTTGTATTAGGAACATTGGAAATATCCCATTTAATTCTCCATTCTCTAGCAATCAGGCTGTCATAAGGAGAGCACACCACTGTCTCAACCTTGTCCTCCCTGAAGGGAACAACAGAGAAGTTTTCTTTGAACATTCTCAAAAAAATTTCAAACACAATTTCCTCCAACGACTCCTTATCCCTGAAGATCCTGTTGTGTTTCTCTTTCCAAATTCCCCAAGTGACATGGGGGAAAGAGAAAGCCCAAAGTTTTTTTATAAAGGGGTTGAGAGAGGGGGCTTTTCATTAAACAAAAAAGTCTTCAACCGATTCTAGGGGGATCCAAGAAAAATGCCAACATTTCAGAAGCTTGTCCAAAACCATAGAGGAGAAAGGACAGTGGATGAAGAGGTGGATTACTGATTCAACATTGCTTTTACAGAGGTAGCATCTATTGGGGAGCAGAACCCCTCTTTTGCTAAGATTATCCACAGTTAGAACTTTATTTTGCAGCACGGCCCAAAAAAATATGTTAACCTTAGGTAAGAGATGCTTAGTCCAAGCATGCGACCACAGAGGGGGAGGATTGAGAGCATTTGAAAGATGGGAAAAAGTGGACGAGACAGAAAAGCACCCAAAAGGCTCATATTTCCAAATAAGACTATCCTCCTGATTCAGGCACAGTCTGATAGCATTCAAAGAGGAATAAACTGAGACCAAAATAGGGTTTATCAAGGGGAGATTGATCCACTTACCATCCTGCCAGTAATCTTTAACAAAGGGGCCAAAAGTGTCTTTGCAAAACTCGGCCCATCTACTGATATTTCCATCCTGAGACAGAGGTTCATTGCGCAGCCAATAGTCATCCCAAAATCTGATCTGGTTACCATTACGAACCTACCATCTTAAACCCAATTTCACAACCTTTATCCCATCAATCATATAGTTCTAGCAACTTGATCCTTTCGGGAGAATAGGATTCTCAATAAAATCTTTAAGGGAATTGTTATTTTGCAAATACTTACTTTTAATTATTTCACTCCGTTCCCCAAAAGAGAAGAATAGTCTCCATATTTTTTTAGCTAGGAGCGACTTGTTGAGCAGTCTGATTTTTCTTAACCCAAGGCCTCCATCCTTTTTGGATCTACAAACCAAGTCCCATCCAACAAGAGGCATTATTTTTCTCTCTTCAACTCTCGACTAGAGGAATCTCTTTTGAATCTTTTCAATGGTTTTAGCATATTTGGTAGGGATTTTAAAAAGACTAAGAGCATAGATAGGGAGATTCTGCAAGGAGGCTTTAAGAAGCTGGAGTTTTCCGGCTTGGCTTAGGTGAGCACCTTTCTAGCCAGAAAGTTTTTTCCCAAACCTATCAACCTAAGAGATCCAAAAAGAATCCAGAGGTTTTAAGCATAGAGGTAATCCTAGATAAGTAGCAGGAAGGGACTCTATCTTGCAACCAAGAATTCCAGCTATCTTCCTCTGTCTGTGCAAAGGTGTGTTAAAGAAATATAGCGAGCTCTTTTGCTTATTTATCACCTGACCAGAAGCTCTTCCATAGGTATCCAAAAGTCTCTTCATCTCTTTAGCTTCTGAGACAACAGATCTTCCCATCAGCAAAGTGTCATCCACAAACTGTTGGTGAGAACATATCAAATTACTCGAAGATGGTTTGAGCCCCATAATAGATCTTTGAGCAACCAATTTACTCATATTCCTACCAAAACTCTCAGCCATAATCGTGAAGAGGATAGGAGAAATGGGATCTCCCTGTCTTAACCCTCGAGAACTACGGAAGAAAGTGGAAGGGGTCCCATTAATCAGAATCACCACAGAAGTAGAAGTAATGAGTTATTCAATCAGCTACAAAACCCTTTCACTAAACCCAAAAGATTTTAAGATCTTAAATAGGAAATTCCAGTCCACCCTGTCATAAGCCTTCGAAATGTCAATTTTTAGAAGAAAACCTTCCGATTTAGAGACCGAGAGGCAGTGAATATTCTCATGAGCATGGACAATGGAGTCAAGTATTTGTCTACCAGGCACAAAACCATTATGTTGAGAGGCAATATTATTGGGCAGAATGAGAAGCAGACTAGAAGTAAGCACCTTCAAGATAATTTTATAGGAGTTACAAAGGCTGATTGATCTGAAGCCTTCAAAATCCTGTACTCCTAGTTTTTTGGGTATAAGAACCAAGAAAGTGGCATTTAACTCTTTCAAAAGGTTTCTAGAGCAGAAGAACTCTTTCACTGCCTTCTCAACATCCTCCCCCACAATGTCCCAGAACCAATGGAAGAAAAGTAAAGGGAAGCCATCAGGACCAGGCGCTTTGCTTCCTTCAAAAGAGAAAACAACTTTTTTAATTTCCTCACTAGTGGGTATAGCAGTCAGCATCTCATTGTCTCTAGAGTTAACTTTCCTAGGGATAGCCTCCAGTAATTGATTTTGATCCTCTAAGTTAATTGATTTCACTTTATTAAGTTATTTTGTAATACTAAATTATTTATATGGATATGCACAAGTTATTAAATCGAATTTTGTTGGTAGGACATGTGTATGCTATTATTGCACCTGAGGGGAATGAAGAGAAAACCGAATATTGGTTGGATCGTTGTGTGCAAATTAAACATAAGTTGATAACACCTTGAGAAGATGATGATGGCTTTCACTATCCAACAGGTACGGTGATCCCCTTAAGACACCTCCTTAAGAAAATTTTGATAACAAGTTTTAGATCCCCTTAAGCAATTTCTTAGAACAAGTCTTTGATCCCCTTAAGAAAATTTTGAGAACTTATTTGATGATGGTTTTTGAACATGTTTTCAAATAGGATCGGTGGTGGTTGTTGGCATTTGGCTACGAAAATATTTGAGAAGAAAGAATGATCTACCTACATTCGAAGACTATGAAACACATAAAAATATTATGCATTATTCACATTTGGTGGTGGCAACAAATATAAAACTAGAGCAGTATCGTGGAAGACCTTCAAAAAAATTGCTATGGTCAATTTCTATGGAAGAGCATGAGGCAATCATAGATGCATTGCAAAAAAGAGAGGATGCAGATGGTACAATGGAATAAGTAAATACAGGTAAATATAGTTTTAGTTTTATTTTGTCCTTTTAAATACATTAAATACATGTTTCAACTTTGGTCAAGTGTGATATTAGTTGAAATTGATTTAAATTGTTCTTTTATATATCCTTAAGGCATAATAACAAAAAGGATCTAGTCCATGCAGATTCAACCAAGACAACATGGAATACTTGGTAAAAATAAGTAATTATTAGTTAAATTATATTTAAATACATGTTTTGATTACATATTGATATTGCTTGGACATTAATAGTTAAAATTGATTTATTGTCATTTTTTGTATCCTAAAGCCATCATTGCATTGATCTCATACTTTGAAACAAAAAGGAGAGGATGCCTAGATTCAACCTACAAACTTGTGTGGAATACTTTTAAATGCAAGTACATGAGTTCTGTACATATAGATAGTTTTATATAAATTAAAATATGTGTGTTTTGATGATTTCATTGATATTGCTTGTACCTTTTTTATATCAGGTGGTGTGAAGACGTACTACATTCTAGCCACGAGTTTGAGATGTTCTTGAGATGGCATATCTAGATTTTGTAAACATTGTTTTGAGATGACATATATGTACATACATACTTACAAAATTAAACATACTCTATGTACTATGTATCAAATCAATATTCTATATATTTTGTTTCTTAAATTTGCATGTTTTCCTACTTTGAAACTTTATGTTTATGTGTATAATCACTAAATATCATGCATACATTATTGTTAAATCAATTATATCCTTAAGACTTATTATGACCCCTTAATACATCCCCTTAACACACCCCCTTAAGACCTTAAGACACCCCCTTAAGACCCCTTAAGACATCCCATTTAGGTGTATTATGACCCCTTAAGACATCCCCTTAAGACATTCTATTATGACCCTTTTAGACATCCCCTGAAGACATCCCCTTAATTAACACATTCTATTATGACCCCTTTAGACATCCCCTTAAGACCCCTTAAGACATCCCCTTAATTAACACGTTCTATTATGACCCCTTTAGACATTCGCTTAAGACCCCTTAAGACATCCCCTTAATTAACACATTCTATTATGACCCCTTTAGACATCCCTCACTAACACGCTCTATTATGACCCCTTTAGACATCCCCTTAAGACCCCTTAAGACACCCCCTTAGTTAACACATTCTATTATAACCCCTTTAGACATCCCCTTAAGACCCCGTAAGACATCCCCTTAATTAACACGCTCTATTATGACCCCTTTAGACATCCCCTTAAGACCCCTTAAGACATCCCATTAACTAACACGTTCTATTATGACCCCTTTAGACATCCCCTTAAGACCCCTTAAGACATCCCCTTAATTAACACGTTCTATTATGACCCCTTTAGATATCCCCTTAAGACATATTATAACCCCTTAAGACATCCCCTTAAGACGTTCTATTATGATCCCTTTAGACACCCCCTTAAGACGTCATTATTTGTTTTGACAACTTATAAATTAGTGTTAGATGAACTATTATTTATAGTATTTATTAATGCTTTTATTCTCTAATCTTCTATGGCATTGTTTATTTCTTAAATTTTATCCTTTTTGGTATATAAATAGATTGCTTTTGTTTGTAAATTATGATTTATTGACTGATTATTGATTGACGTGAATTGAATAAGTTCATTGAGTAATTATCACTAATTATTGAATGTACATATCATGTATATCATGTATGAAATCACTAAATTTGCAAAGTATAAATATTAAAATTTCCTATATTAATCCATGTATGAGATCACTAAATTTCACATTAATGTCCTATATTAATGTCTTGACTATGAACATAAAATGCATACATGTGCATGTGTAAATTAAAATTTCAAATAATAATAAAGTCCATAATTTATGTAACATATTAAGTACATGAAACCAATATATTAAGCGCATGAAATAAAGTCCAACAGAGTACATGAGAAACAAGAAATATAGTCCATGAAATAAACAAATATAACACAAAATCACATGTTTCTAGGTCATGTGTTGTCTCTATAATCAAGAGACCTTTTCACACCATGCGGACTATGTGGATAACCTGAAACACTCTATATAAGAGAAAGATGAAATTAGATGTAAGACAATAAAAAATGATCTAATGACAATTTAATTTATAATCCATCATACAATTAAATTACCATCATATCTATGTCTGGATGCTCTGGTGCACCTGAAGCAACCTCTAAATTCTCTAAATCAATCTACATAAACAAGACAAAGAAATTCAAAATTAGATGTACAACTCTACAATTAATTTTTTTTAATTCAATTTAATTTATAATTTATCATATTTTAATTGTACTGTATTCTGAGGTTGTGCACTAGGCTCTTCTCTAGGACCTGTCTATACATACTCAACTACAAGATGTGTCTCATGCTATAAAAGATAAAGAATATGTAAAAATCTCATATTATGTATATATTCAATTTAAAAATTTATAATTGACTTCTAAAATATAACAATTAATTTTAAATATAATAAAATAAATAAATTACCATTTGATCCTCGAAACCCGCTCTATGTCCTCCCTGTGGTGTGTAACTATGTCTGGTCGTATTGAAAGTCAGACTAACAAAGCTTCCACAAGATCAAAAACAAGCATGTACAATTGAATTAGGTTAATATATATATATATATATATATATATATATATATATTCTATATATCTATATATATATATATATATATTCAAGTTTGCACATTTTGTGTAGGTTTTATAAACAACTCCGGAAAACGTCTCACAAGTAACTCTAACATCAATTTTTTTTCCCAATGCCCATTCTTATTGTGGTATCAACCTAGACATACATGTACATAGACATTTAATGCTTATAATATTTACAAGTGTACATGCATGCGTTTCATATATCTAGTGAATTCAAAACTCATAAAATTGTAACTATACTAATGTACAAACTTCAAACAAATTTACAATATGAATGTACCTACCCCTAATCTATGACGCTCGATAGTGGAGGAGTGCTTGACAATCCCTCAGGACGAATCGACGTGGATGTCGATTGACTCACCTAAGCCAACATAAATATTTGAAACATATATGTGATTCAATTATAAATTTAAAACTCAAGTTAAATAATTTATGATTTCATATATATAATTTTAAAAATTGAAATCAAAATACCCCATAAGGGTTTCCGAGTATGACCAGTGTCGATGTATGTACTCGTGGAATAGATGATTGCCCTTGCATCGTTAGTGTCATCTATACAGCAAACAATTTGATTGTTAAAATATATTGCAAACTTTTCTTTGATATAGACAACCATCAAAATTATTATAAAATGAATGTACATCTAGATGCATATTTATACCTGTGTTGTAGTGTCCTCAAGGTGATGTTCTACTATGAGGAAATCTACAAATGAACTGATGGGACCAGATGAACCACCAGAATCTCCCTGTCCACCTGAACTAGGTGTGGCCTAATAAGGTCCATAGAATACTTGATGACAAATAGTACATACATGGGGGACTGGCCTCGACACTCTTGGAGCGGTACTCAGACTAGCTCCATAAAAAAATCCTCCATCATCATCATCGTCTCTATGCTCCCCACTCGCTATTGCAGAAGCGTGCTGATCAAGGTCTCCTGCGAGTGTACTAAGGGAACCTAATGTTGAGACTATAGCTTGATGATGTACAAGTGCAGGAATGGGAGGACCAGGAGCAACAATAAGGGGTTGCACATGCACAGGGCATTCAAGATCAACCCTTGCCCCTAATCTCTATTATAGCATGTTGCCACCAACACCCTGAAATGATCTAAAATCAAAATAATTGGGCTTTTGCCCCAAAACAAACTCTACATACAATTTTCTCAAAAAATACAATGGGCACTCCCAATTAGCTTTTGGGGGACTATCAAAAACCATATACCATCAATCCCAAAAATGTGCACTCATCTACGAATGTATGCACCACCTCATGGATATTCTAGATTTGTTGGGTGGAATGGGTTGTCGAGTAACCGGGTCAAGAAAGTAGGGGGCTAGATGGGCTTTCGTTATTTTAAGGTCTAATATTTGTTTGTAAGAGAGACCATCAGAATAAAATTGTCTCATTTGTTCTCTATGTCGTCGATGCATATCAAGATTAGAATTGATCATCTTGATGGAATCAACAACATTTTGCATTGCAGATACAAAACGTCTCACATGTGGAGGAATCAATGCTTGACTCTGGATAGCATTGATATGATTTTGTAAGGATGCAACTTGATCATTTATTCGTTCTCTCAAATGAACCTCATTATATGCGATAGGTGTTGGATGTGGCATATTAAGTGGAGGTGGAGGGGGAGCTGGAGCTGGAGGGGGAGGGGGAGGGGAAAGTGGAGGTGGAGGTGGAGGTGGAGGGGAGG
>VDFB02183295.1:0-45576 GCA_007258455.2 Sequoia sempervirens | reverse complement strand
TTTACATCCTCTTATCCTCATCTTCCATCCCAATACTCCTATTACAATTCCCCATCCATGTCCCCCTATCCTAATCCTCTTTTCCAATCTTCCCATACTAATCCTACATCCACACCCTTTTACCTTAATCCTACATCCATGTCTCCTCATCATAATCCATCATCCCCATACCTTTATTATAATCCATCCCCCACATCCTCTCGTCCCACTACACCACCTATGTCTTCTGGTCCTAATCCACAATCCATGTCCCCCATTCTTAATTCCACCACTCCAATATCCTTAATATCTTCCTTAACCCTCCATCTGAATCATAGTCCTGCTCATCTGCTCCTAGCTCCCCCATCCAACTTAGTCCTCCATCCAATCCTAATCCCCCATCTACTCATGGTCCTACATTCACTCCCATTCCTCCATCTAACCCTAGTCCACCAATCCATAATCCCTCATCCATTTCTACCAAGCCAACCATATGCAAGTCTCTCATTTCAGAAGCTCTCCAAGGACTAATTACAAAGAAGCTTCATCCCTAACTCACATCTTAAAGTCAGTGCAGGAACCATACACATCCTAATCCATTTCCAGGGTCCACTCTGGTCACTAGTGATGAGAGCCTTCTCCACACCACACCTATCATTGTTGTTACCACCCCTAGCACTGATCAAACCATTGAAACCATTGAACCCACATCTCCTACCATGAGAGCCACCGAATCCATTGAAGATACCCAAGTCCAATCCACTCCCTCTACTCCTAGATCCACCCAAATCCAATCCACTCTTCCCACTCCCAGTAGCACCAAAATTGATTCCAATGAACCTCATGAATCTTCCATCCCTCCATCTTCTCCACTTGAAGAGTCCCAACAAGACTCCGTTACCATGCCTCCCACACACGATGAGTCACTGCCAAGAGTCTAATCCAAAGCATGCCCATATCCCCTTTCCCTTCCCTCGACAGATCCTACTACTCCCATCTAGTCCACCTCAAGATCACAATCCCCATCCATTCCATCCCATGACACCCCTTGTCATTCAAGCTTCCACTGCTCCATCTCCATCTCCATCGCATGAGCCTACTACCACAAATCCAGATCCTATCATGGCCCCTACTCCCTCTCCTAATGTTGCTATCCCATCATCACCTAAAAATGCTCTCCCCACACCACTTGCATATCCCCTTGGTCCTCTCACATTCCTCCACGGTGGTCTCCTCGCAGAAGAAAAACAAAGCATATACACCAACCATCCTCTTCCACCTACTAATGAACTCGCATCATTCTTCCAGAATAACAAAAATCCTATCCTAGATCGAATACTCAAGAAAATGAACTATCAAGGAAAAGGTTTAGGCCTAAATGAGCAAGGTATTATAGAGCCCATCCAAGCTAAAGAACATTTGTATCCGCACGGTCTTGGATGTACTATTCGTGACTCGCAATCCAAAAATGTTGGTACAACCTCTAGACGTCTTCAACGAGCCTTTTCCAAAAGAAATATTGGCTCTTCCCATTGCCCCACTAGATCATATGTGGCCATCCCTCCTCCTCTATCGTATCACCTCAAAACAACCGTCCATCTTCCTCCTTCATCTGCTCCATCCATTTTGGGTCCTTACATCCCTCCATCTACCATCTCCAATCCTCCATCTCTTCCATGCCCATGTTTCCTCCAGGTCCTAAGTCTATTTTGGGCCCTTATATCCCAAAATCACCTCCTCCATCTCATCCTATCCATCCTTTCATCCATCCATCACCTATCCATGTCGCCCATCATAACTATCCCACTCTCATGTTCCCTAATCAGGATCAACAAAGGCACGTACCTGTACATCATCCATCCACATATCATCCTAAAAATCCTACCTCCATCCCTCCATTCATGTGTCCTCCACATCATCCATCCATTCACACCCATCCCATTGCTACTAAAAGCACTTTGGCTGTTAAAGGAAAAATGCATAAATCTAAACATCCACATGAATTTACAGCTCCCCATGTCCCCTCTAAAATACATGGTGAAGAGAAGAAAAATCTAAATCTAAATGAAATCTGTAGGCCACAAAGGCCCACCAAAGCAAAGATCAAAACTATGTGGATCCCAAAGAAAAAAGATGCAATGCCATCACATAAAAAATCTGTAAGAACATCCAAAGTTGATAATCCAAAAGCTAGTCATACACCCCTTTCATCTCTTAAGTCTGTTTTGGGTCCTTATGTTCCAAAGTTCACCACCCCATCTCCTCCATTATCCACACATTCTCCATCCAGTAATCCTCTCATCTTTTCACACCCACCACCACATGTGCCAATGTTGGTCCTGAACACATCTCCCATCACATATCACCCATCGTTCATCCATGCCGCTGCGACATCCATCCATTATCCATGTATCTCCCCTCTCAAATCCCCTAATTCATCCTCTTGCGCGAAATCCATTTATCCTCATAAGGTTGTACAAACATCCAATAGTCGGTTCGAACATGGGCTCTTACTACCTCGTATAGAACTTGATGCTTGAGTCCTTCATCCATATCCTTATCATGTATCTTCTAAAAAAAAAAAAAAAAGTCAAAAAAGTCAAAAAAGTAAAAAAAAAATAGTAAAGAGAAATAATCCATCCAATGGTGAAAACTTGGCAAACAAACGCCTTGGATAAGTACCATGATGAAAACCTGGAAAACAGGCGTCATGCGTAAATCCCCATCTACATTTGGGGGCAACTTCCTGATATGCATTCCCTCCATCCGCTATGCTTCCATCTATGCTCCCGTCTTCCTATTATCCGTCATAAATCCCCCCCCATCCCACCTATCTTCTGCATCCTACCATCATATCCCATTTAATCCTTCTTGTGATTTTGATCAAAATAGGGGCACATATCTATGTATGCTTTGGACACCTATTGGTATACATCCCCTTCATCCATGCTCTATCATATTCTTTAGTCACCCATCCTATTCTCATCTAGTTATCTCCTTTATCTTCCCATCCACTTGTCTTTTGTCCCTTATGCCTCCTCATATGTGACATATCTAGAGTGGGGGCATTTGCTTCCTTTGTGACATAATCCTTGGAGAAATCATCTATCATAACATCCCTTCATCCCTCTATCCATCTATCATAACATCTCTTCCATCTCCCCATCCTTTTGTCTCTATCCATATGTCACAGCATCCCTTCCATCTCCCCATCCTTATCTTCGTATCCATCTATCCTAGCATCCCTTTCATCTCCCAATCCTTCTGTCCCTATTCATCTATCACAGCATCCCTTCCATCTCCCCATCTATCCTAGCATCCCTTCCATCTCTCCATCTATCCTAGCATCCCTTTCATCTTCCAATCCTTCTATCCCTATTCATCTATCACAGCATCCCTTCCATCTCCCCATCCTTATCTTCGTATCCATCTATCCTAGCATCCCTTTCATCTCCCAATCCTTCTGTCCCTATTCATCTATCATAACATCCCTTCATCTCCCTATCCATCTATCACAGCATCTCTTCCATCTGCCCATCCTTGTCTTCGTATCCCTCTATCCTAGCATCCCCTTCATCTCCCAATCCTTTTAACCCTATCCATCTATCATAACATCCCTTCCATCTCCCCATCTATCCTAGCATCCCTTCCATCTCTCCATCTATCCTAGCATCCCTTTCATCTCCCAATCCTTATATTCCTATCCATCCAAACAATCCCTCCCATCCCCATCCCTATATCTCTATCCATTATTTCCTCTTTGTCCTCATCCCATCTCACAATCCCTTGTCATTGGTATCTGGCTATAGACCTCCCCCCATGCAACCCAATGTCATTTATCTACTCATCATCACTCCTACTTCTCTTGCACATCTTTCCAGTCCCTATCACTTTTCATCACTCATCTCATCCTTTCAAGTCATTTTAATGATTTGGATAACTATCCCAGCCCTGCGCTTTATGTGATCGTCATCATCCTATCCAATCCACTAGGTCTATCCTATCTTGTCATATCGGTCCCACCTTTTTATCCACTTGTCCTATCATCTTATCATCCTTTATCCATTGTTTGCCTTTGGTCTTGTCGAACTACGTTGCCCCTGCGCTTTCACGTAGGCAAGGTCAATCATTTGATCCGCCCCCGGGGTTCCATCATTGATCTTCATTGTCCACTTTGCTCTTTTATCGTCTATCATTGGTCTTTCTCCTTTTGTCCATCCTATCTTTACCATCCATCAAGGTCTCCATCTTGGTCAGTCGTCCACCTTTCACTGAACTACGAGGGCTCTGCGCTTTCACGTAGGCAAGGATAATCTTTGATCGGCCCTCGAGCCCCTAGGTCTTAGGTTTTGTCAGTCCCATGTCTTGTCTTCCTTGTGTCGTGTCATCAAGCTATGCCCTTATCTAGCTGGTTCTTAACAAATGAAACCCACTTGTATCAACAACTCCAATCAGTTTTGAACATCCCGCGTCATAACGATCTTTTAGTATCCATCATCTTTGGTCTCAACAGGATGCATCCTTCCTAATAGACCTCATCAATCCCATCTATCCCCTTGATCCTATGGCAAAGGACATTTGAAATTGATTGCAATCTTTTGATGCTTTTGGATTTTGTTTATCATTTGAGCTCCCTATCATCTTGTCCAGGGCGCCATAATCATCATAGTTGTGTTTTGATTGGTCAACATAAAGGCATATGTTGATCTTTGTATCTGTTGTGTCTTTGGTTTGTCCACATAGTACCCACCATCCACACGAGGTCTTGTTATCGAGGGCATCCTTTTCAATGCTTGTGGTTATCTCCAATACCTGGCCCGACCAAGGTCTTTGTGACTTTGGGGTGTTGGGATAGCCTTCTTGTTTGTTGTGTTTATTTCATGCATTAGACACTATTATGCCTTGGTTCCACATACCCTGGCACTTGGTGTCTTATGCTATAGCAAAAATCAGTGCTCCAAAGATGGTAAATTGCATTAGGATTGCATTTCATTTTCCATTCTATCGTCTTGCATGTATCCGCCCATCCATTCATCCTTCATCCTTATCTCACATCTCTATCCAATCCCCATCCATTTCAACCACCAGAATCATCTAATCATATCTTTGGTCTTGTCCCCAGTCTCGTTACCAGCCTTGACCCATCATCATCATCCATTAGTGTCATTCACTATCCTTTTGGTGTTGTTTTGGGATGTATCCTTCCCTCATCAACAACACTTTCATCATCATCATCGGGAGGTATTCTTCCCTATCCCTTTGGTGTTGTTTTGGGATGTATCCTTCCCTCATCAACAACACTTTCATCATCATCATCGGGAGGTATTCTTCCCTATCCTTTAGTGGTGTTTTGGGATGTATCCTTCCCTCATCAATACCACTCAGTGGGATGTATCCTTCCCTATCCTCATGTTGTCTTGGGATCTTTAATTCCCTCATTGACAACCCTCCATCCATCATCAACCCATTTTGACTTGTACCTTGACTGGGGCAACATCACCTTTTGTCCTCAAATTCATTTGTGCTTCACCCATTTCCATATCACTTACTCTCTTCCTCATCTCCCCTTGCATCACATCATCTATTTCGAGAGCCCACCCGTGTTCTCTTGAACCCGCATGTCCTCTCGAGGGGGCATCCTTCATCCCTAATTTTCATCATTTTCTTTTTCCCTTCCTAGTCACTCCTTTGGATGACTGGGGCATCTTTTTCAATCTAACCATCTTCTTCTAGGTTCTATATTTTAATATTCTTTGAAATGATGCTACTTCGTAACACCATCTCAAAGAGGGGCAAAATGTAGACATCCAAATTTGGACACTTAATTTATCCAAATTTATCACTTTTCGTCTAAACATCCTCTTAGCCTAGTTAATTAAATAATATTACTATTATTTAATTAATATCTTTAATTCTGCTAAATCCTAAGGTATTTAATTAATAATTAAATACCTTACCCTCCTTAATCCTCTTTTCATCAAATAAATTAAATAAATATTACATTTATTTAATTCCTCACATGTCATTTTCATCTAATCCTAATCCATTTCCTAATCCCTTCATTAAGGATGTGCACATGCCTAATCCTTGATTAGGATGTGTCACATCCTCCAACTTTTGCAAGTTGGCTTTTAATCCTAATTAGCCCCTAATTATCCTCTAATTACTAATTAATTAAGCCTAATCATTCTCCAAGGAATTTTTAATTCCTTTTTATTCTTCCTAGATTTCCCTCCTTTATATGTGAATTTTTAATTCACATTCCCTCCTTCCAAGGCTTCTAGAACCTTGGACTTGTCTAATCTTCACATGTGACCAAGTCCCCAGCTTTGGAGCCCACCTTTTATCCTCTAGATCATCCTAGGAATGTGAATTTTTAATTCACATTTATATCTAACCACCTTTCCTTTTCCCATGTAGATTTTTGAGGAATTCCAAAATTCCTCAAATGTCCCTTTCACTCCCACTTGGGGACAAGGAATCCCTTTTTGTGGAAATCTCCTCACTCCCCAAGGTGCATGTCCTTTTCCACCTCATGTACCTTCTTGACACCTCATTTACACCTCATATGCTCTTGTCCACTTCACCCTCCACATGTCAAGATGTGAAGGCTTGTGGGTTCTCAACCCACCATAGCCCTCCATCTTGGCCTTGTTGGATGCATCTCAACCGTTGAATTCTCTAGAGAATTCAAATTCTCTTATAAATACCCCTTCCTCAAGAGCATTAACAACACTTAATCAATTTGCAACTACATGCTGCCATTTTATGCACTCATCCAATTTTCAATCACATCCATTTGCATTTTACATTCAAGCATATAGTAGTGATCTTCAATCCACCATCTAAGGAGCACACAACCAATCTAAGCAAGGGCCAATCAAGGAGAAATCAACAGCAAGGAAGGTGATATTGTTTCTATGTTATCTATTTATTTCCTTTCTTATTCTAACTCTCTTTTGGCTAATCTTGAGGTGTCCTTGATAGTTTGTCATTCATATTTCTTAGTTAGTTTGCACATTTAGAGTAGCATAAAATATCAAGGTTCACAAAAAGAACTCATTGACACATTCCTAATGCAACTTGAATTGTGTCAAAAGGAGATCGTACGTGTGAGTTATGCTCAGTCAAAGGTTTAGTCAAACTGGGTATGAAAGGCTATCAAGAAGGCATACAAAATTACCATCTTAGAACTTGTCAAAAATGGCATCCAATCGAAGTGCTCATCGAGATGATTTTGACGACGTTCATTTTGGCAAAATATGAGATCATACACATGAGATATTGCAGGTCAAAGTTTTAGTTGACTTTGGTTGACCAGAAGGTACAATTGATGACATCAGCATGGTGACTCAACTGGTCATACAATACAAATGATGAGTTGGCCAAATCAAGACTTGACATGTGTCATTCAGATGATGACAACAGCATTCCATGCATCCATGTGGTAGTATAGGTGAATTCCAATTAGGGATGATGTGGCGATGACTATGTATCTTTAGTGAATGACGTCATGCCACATGGAACCTCCTCAGTGCACCATGTGGCACCCTCCATCATTGGCACCCTGTCTCTCTCTCTCTCTCTCTCATTTGTTGAATTCCATTTGTTTTATTTAACAAAAATTTTGAGTGGGGTTGAACCCATGATCTCTATGTATCAAACCATTGGTTCCCACCATTGCACTAGTGGGTTGGCATTTATCTCCTTATGGCCACCACTTGGTTTTGTGATATCAAAATTTCAAATCAGTTTAAGAAAAACACAAACAAGTGAGGTCGGTGGGGGTTGAACTTATGATCTCCCGGTGACCAAAAGGATTATCTACCATTGCACCATGCAACGTGTATGTAATATATGTGGGCAAGGTTTGTTTTAAAGACTATCTAAAGCTTGAAATCCTTAAAATAACCCTATATGGTGTAAACCAACCATTCAAAATGAATAGGGCCAAACATAAAAAAAAATAACAAAAAGGGGTTATATACGAGATATTGAGAAGATTAATTTTTTAAGGGGTGTTATGTTATTAATAATGGTGGTTTTTAACTCCATATGTAAAATGATGTATAAAAAGAGAGGTGAGAGTGTAAGGGGGATATAGATTTTTTATGCCTTTGTGAAGGAAGGTGAAAAATTTGGAGGAGAAGAATCACAAGGTGATATTATACACCAAAAATTATAATAGTGAGAGAGATTGTGAGGAATTTTGTGCAGGATTTTGAAGCTTAGATGATGTAAAAAGGCATGTTAAAGCTTGGAATCATTAATAAAGTAGTCCAACATTGATAAGAAGACCTAGATACATACCTCAAATTGAGTGAACTTCGTTATCAAGCGTGATCTCTCTATTCTTCTCTTATGTTTATCTTTCTTGTTAGTATTTTGATTCATTGAGTTTTTTTCTAATTATGAAATTTAAGTGATTAGTTTATGTTTCATTGATTTGGTTAATGAACCTAGTTGGTAATTTCAACAGTTAAACAACATAATCACACAATTCTATTGGACTGGGATAACTATAATCAAGTTAAAATACAAGTTACTTGTAAACCTAACTATTACATATCATGTTTGGTGTGTTCTTTTCTGGGGGGAAAACTCCTCCTCCACCTTCTTCTTTTTCTTTCATTTCTGTCTACATGATGTAGCCTAACCTAGAAACATATGACTTGGCATAGAGGCTTCCAAGTTGGCTCTCATGTCTTTTTTTTCTTTTTACATTCTTCCCTTGGCTACTTTAAAGTAATTTCTCATAGACTAGTGTGTAGCAATTCCTTTAAAGTGGGAAACCATACATTGGCATCAATTTATCTTGCATTCTTGGTTCTTAGTGTAGCCTTTTCACTTCATATGATGCATTTCTTACTTTGTGGATGACACTGGGTGTGATTTCTTTCATAAGTGTGATCTATCTTAGCATATTACATTCCTCTTGGTGGCCTGATGAGACACACTACATCCCCTAAGTTGTGAATATACTATTCTTTGATTAGTCCTCTCTTGGAGACATTGCACACAATGTTCCCTAAGTGATTGAACTTACATGAACTTAACAAGACTCTTTTAAACATCTTTTACATTTTGTATCTTTTCCACCTTGCATAACACAACTTGTATGCCTATGTTACTATTACCCATTTTTTGCTTTAGCTCAATTGGTGGAGCTGGCTGAACATTGTTATATCTTAAGGTGAAATTACAGATTATGTTTAAGTGTTGTTTGCATCATGTTCTTTGTTCATCAAGTGACAATTTTGAATTTAAAAAGAGAAACAAAGTTTCGGAGTTGCTTTTCAATGTTCCAAAATTAGATGAAATTCATAAGTAAGCATATAAACAACAGAGCATTTCAAATGCTTTCATTTACTTCATGGAATAAGTCATATTTACATAGCTTCATTTGATTGCGAGGATGCAAATGAAAATACATCATTGAATTGGAATGCATTTCTTTTCAAAACGAAAAGCATAAAGATAAAATCAAATATCCACACAAGTCATGGATTTGAATGTAATAGTATATCATTAATAACACACTACACTATGGAGGATGCAAAGGAAAACACATAAGTAACAACATAACCATCATTGCCTGATTAATCGATAGTTGATGTCAAAATGGTGTACCACTTGTCTTTACAAGCTCCACTGTCCTATAAGAAGGAAGAAAGGAATGTCTGAGGCTCTGATTATGAAGATACCTATGCAAGCCATCAACAATAATGTAGTTTGATGTCAATCATACACTAAAACAATTAAGTGACAAAGTGCAAAAGAAATGAGCTGAAGGAGAAGCATCAATATGACCATCATATCTTGTTTTTTGTGCTAACATTATTTATTTCCTTGTGTAGGTATAGGGAAAATAATGAAGCTGATCATTTTTGGAAGACCAAGCATGTGGTGTAAAATAGGCTCCCACAAGGGTAGAGCCCAGCATGCTACCCCACATGCATCATATGCGGGATGAGGAGAATAGTTTATTCATCATTTTCATCAGAAAGGAAATGTACAACTAAAAGATTAAGACAAAATTCATTTCTCAAGCCACCAAACCTACTACTCCCTCATAGCAGCCAAATATGTTTTTTGGATGCTATAGGTGAGCGGTGGATTCAATCTGCTTGACGAGTTCAACTGAGTATAACACATCATTCTCATGATTCAAGACACAATGTCTTGTTTTATGAGTGAACAAGCATACATAATGCCTGATGGTAAAAGAAACTATTCAATAAAAGGAAGAGGTATGTATGGATTTCTTTTTCTATTCATTCAAGAAGGGATATGTACATGAAATAGTCTCTATTATACAAAGGACAAGAGGAAAGTATTTAGCCTCCATATGAATAGTGGGAGTTCATGAAATCAAGCAGTAGGCTCAATGGGAGTATGAGATCGATAAGCATTTCATTGCTTGAAGAAAATAATAGGCACTCATCTACAATCATTAGCTTCAACTAATACCTAGCATTCTCATACATACAATGTTCATAAAATCAAGCTGCAGAATTGGTAAAACTGGGAGTTTCCTACAAAAACTTCATTATGAGAGACACATGATTCAATATGGGACTATTGTTCTAAGAAATTCAAAGATAAAAGATGCAACTATTTTATCACGGTCCACATGATCAAGAACATTCTAGAGTCACAATACCATCATAGGGTTTTGTTCAAGATACACAGTCTATACAATGTTGTCATGAGTTGAGTCTAGATTAATCTCATGACACCTAATCATAAGGGGGCACTACTCAATAAGGAGATAAAAGGTATTTGTCTCTGTTTCTATCTTTTAGATAATCAGTGGAGAAAGGAGCTAAGCATTGACAATCTTACATAATGAAGATAGGTGAAGGAATTTTAATTTCTATTGGCAAGTGTCAAGCATTAAACAATATTTAATGTATTTGATAAAGGAAAAGTATAGCAAATACAACCAGCCCACCTTAGCTAATGCTGCTTCAAATAGAATCATGCATCATTATTTGACATGAGGCCATAATCAAGGTACATGTCCATTTAAAGATATCTTGAAAGAGTTGCAAAAATCAAATAAAATAGACATGGACAGATTTGGTAGGGATTCACATACACAAGAATCATTTCCAGAAATAAAAAAATTTGGAATATAGCATGCCAATGGTATCTAGAGTGTAAATAAGGTGCACGAAAAACCTTTGTAATGTAGATGTGTGGAAGATTCAGGCAACAGGAAACCCAACGAATATGGATATTGCACACTTGCTTGTGGGTTCAAATTTATAGGAAGCATATGAGAATGTTAATTCAAGCACACATGATTCTCACCATTTCGAGCACATCAATGTGAGAGATCACCTTCAGGATAAAACAAAAGGGGTAGAGTTTGCAAGAGATAGCATGAATGGAGGTTTCAGGTGCACCCCAAGGAAAATTGTAAGTGCATGTTCATATTCAGATAAAGTAATTTAAAGGTTTATGTATGCTGATAGTTCATAAATACCATTTCAATTATGTCTGAGAAGTATACAAGAGTGCTAGGTTGGATCCCAAGAGTATGAAAGATAGACAATGCACTCAAATAATAAATGAACAGTCAATACAAATGCCACTATTTTCATTAGTAAATGTGAAAGTGCAAAGACTGAAACACAGGATTTCTGAAGGTTAATGAGTAGATCTTCATCGAATACAATGTACAGGTGTGGTAGACACAATATTTTGATTAAAGGTGGAATAAGTAATCCAAGTTTCATTACTTTAGAGTCTTTTTTTGTATTTTTAATGTCTTATTAAGGCAAAAATGTAGCAGGTAAAGGTCATTTCAGAATGATCACATGGGTGATAGAGCATGAAAAGTGGCGAGAGTGTTTCTAAAGGTTCCAATTTAGCCAAGGGAGGAAACCTGACTTCTCAGAATTACTAAGATTTTAATTTAAATATTTGCATAAAGACAAAACAAGTTGAGATACCTGCTAGTTTATAGATTCAATCCAAATTCTAGGCACAAGGAAATATAGATACAAAAATACAAACATTTCAATCTTCATGGGTCAAGCTAATCTTCATATGAGTATATTAAAGACAAGTAGATATAGTTTCCAACCTACCCATGCAAGGGTTTTTGAATGGAATATCAAATTAGCACTAGCCACTAAGCGTCAGGCTTATAAATTAAATGCACAATAAGTATATTTTGTTTGGGGGTTGTCTTTAATTACATAAAATACATTTGCAGTGATACCCATGTGAGGGTTTTTTAGGAAAGTGACAAGAGTTCATATAAAATAAGGATGGGTCAGCTTGAGCACAGTTTTTTACACAAATATCAAATGTGCAGTTTCTTCTGCTTTCCATTTGGGTTACGAGCTATGTTCAAAAAATACATTTTCTATGATACCCATGTAGAGTTTTGACAAAATCTGCATGAGAAATTGGAGGCTCATGGCCTGTCAAAGCTCATCTAAATGCAGAAAGCAAGGGGAAAGGGAATAATATGGATTTGTTTAAATATTGAATACCCACATTGGTATTCTTTCAATACAATTTCCTTCAAAAAATTCAGATACTATGTGGGGTCTTCTTCATAAATGAGAAAGGCAGAGGAATTTTTGCCTTGGCTCAAGCCAAAAGGCTTTGAATATGATATTTCATTGGTATACAAAGTGTGGCCTGAGTATGGCCTTGATTTTTAGGTACAAGTGAAGCTTTTTAAACTTTTTTTAAAAAAGAGATATATATTCTGAAGAGAAAATTACTAGTTCATGCTAGTGAAGAATCTCATACAACCATGATGATATCTCTTCAAAGCTTCCAAAAGACTTGAGCCTGAGCTCTCTCATGGCGGCCAATAGGTCTAAAGAACACAAAGATGAAAAAATTACCAGCACAAAAAACTATTAAAGGTATCAATACCATGTGATAAGGCCATGGCCACAAGACCAAAATGAACTCAAAAGAGAGGCCATGGAAGCTATGAACAAATAGATTACCTTGTGCAGGGAAAGAAACAATAACCCACGATCTCTCTCTCTCATAGATATTTCAGATTAAACTCGAGCTCATACAGGTCAGCCATGAAAGATAAAGTCATAAAGAATGTAAGGAGAAATATAAAACAAGCATGAACAGACTGCGACCATTGTAATTTCTTTCCTTGCTTTAAAATGAAGTAAAGAATTTGAATATTACAAAAACTGAGCTTACCTAGTGAAGAGCTCAATCAACTGAAGTCCATAGTGTAAAACCTCAAATGTGTAGGTCAGATTCAGTTCAATCATGGCAGCGTGCTCTCTCAAGAAAATCTCATTTTTTCCAAGTGTTGAAAGCATAATGAAATCATCTTAGGGTTTGACTTCTTTTGTTCATACCCTAATTCGACCCCAACACTATAATTATTTGGAATATTCATTTTTTGACAATTGCATGTGATGAAATTCAAATTCAAGGCTTGATATTGTGAGGGGACCGAAGCTACATGCTAGGTCGAGCTCATATTATTGATTTTTGCCTAAGTCTTTTGAGCTCATGTATCATTGAGGACTTAGGATTTTTGTGGAGAGAGGCAAGTTTTTTAAAAGTCTTTATTTGTTTCCACAGGCTTTTAAATGCATATCAAAAATAGATGTAAGGTATGCATCCATGCAAGGCTTATAGGGAGATACAAGGATTATGCCTTAGCTTTTTCTATAAATTAATTTTGATGAGGATTAATTGTGGATTAGAGTGATAAGTGGTATGTTTCAATATTTTTATGATTTTTTTAAGGAAAAATCAAGTATTGTATACGAAGAGATAAGGTTTTCTTTCTAAATGATTTTATGGAATATTTAGTTGTAAGATAGGTCAAATTGAGGGAATTGTTAATCTGCATGTCATGTAAAATGTGATTAAAGCAATATTATATAAACTACTTTATTTCTCACTATTTTTAGCAAATTCTTGCCTTGGTCGGATCTATCATTCCTGACCAACAAATGGGGCATTTTGGAGGCCTTCTTGGTAGTTTTGGTCTATTTTTGGCATTCTAAAAACATATGCATGGTAAAAGTCAGTATTTTTGGTTTTTGTACAGACTTTTTGGCTATTTCTGAAGCCTATTCTTGGAGCTTTTGTCTTGAGGTCAGATTAGGGCTTTTGGGGTATATCTTGTGAAAAACTTATGTTTTCTCAATTCATATTTTGCTTCTTTTCTGTCTAGTGCATGTAGAGAGCCTTGTAGATAGTTTGTACTTAGTTTAGGCAATCACTCATTCAATTTGAATAATACAATAGAGTTCTCCTTCTCATCTTTTGTGTTTGGTCTTATAGCAGCAATTTGATGTCATTGCATTTCAGTTTTAAAGCCTTTAATGTCTTGCTTTATCAGTTTTTGCATAAATTTCATGTTTTTAGGTTGCATGTTGTATTCAGTACTTTTGAATCTCCATGCAAATTACTGGTGAAACCATGTAGTGTGAGATTGTGAAAACTAATATAATAGAAGAGCTATTGTGAGTGATAAAGTTGATTCTTTTTGAAATATCAGTCCATTAGTTAGTTTTAAAGGTTTAGTCATCTTCTTCCCTTTCCCTCAGAAAAATCATAGAATAGGACCTATCATTTGAGAACCAGCTCACTCTGGAGATTCCTTCCTTTCCAGATTGCCCACATCTAAGGAAGGTTTCCATGTTACAACAGATAGCTAATTCTTTCAGAAAATTTAGCATAGGGTGCATATCTAATTGCTAATAGTTTTTGGCATGCCCGGTGTTACCTAAAAGTTTATTTTTTAGGAAGAACTCATTGTTTAACTTGCTATTTGGTGTATGCATCAATTTATTATAGCCTTTCACAGGTTTTCTAGTGCACCTGGTGACTCCATCTTTGGTCACCACATACAAATTTAGTGCAGCCTGCACATGAGAAAAGTTCAAACTAGATCAAGCTTGAGACCGTTTGAATACTATGAGCTAACCCCACCATGGAGAAGTGGTAGAGAAGCAAAGAGGTTGTTTGAGACACTTGCAAGATCGAAGTCAATACCTCCTATCTTTAGCTCTATGATCTTATCACTAGGAAATCTTGTTCCTTTGGTGCAACTACCACCAATGGCAGCACCAAGACAACATCCATTTGCAATTTTCAATGGAGGCAACCCATTAAACATCACTCAACATGATGATATCCCAGTTACAACTTTCAAGAGTCTACCTTACTTCACTGGAGAAGATCATACAATGCCAGTTGATAACATTCGTGATGTCTCAACCTTGTGTTATGTGCACAACATCACTAAAGAGAACATAGCATTGAGGCTCCTAGCTACATCATTGAAAGGGAAGGCTTTGCAGTGGTTCAAAGGTCTACCTCTCAACTCTATTGCGACATCGGATCAATTGGGTGTTGGGTTATATAATCAATTTGAGGACAAATATGATCACTTGTCCTTGTTAGAGTAGTTGAGTACCATCAAAAGAGTGCCACATGAGCACATGGCAGACTTCAATTATCAATTCCAAAGAACATGATATCAAATTCCTATTGTGGTAAAACCAACACCTCAACATGCTTTTCTATTCTTTTTAAAGGCTTTGAATAGCAAAATTTTAGTGATGATTCAATCTATGGGTGGACATACTCTCCCAAATGCTTATGATGTCACCATTAGAGCAGAAAATTGCCTAATCCAAGCTGGAGAAATAGCTCCCAGACTGCCCATGCCTTTATTCCCTAAAATACAACCTCTTACCCCAGTTGCTTTACCCCCTCTAGCTGTTGTTCCACTGGTTCTAGCCTTAAATTATCATAATGTAGCCCCAGAAACTACTGCTACAACCCCAAATCAGCCTCCTTATCAGCAAAACCAACCCAATAGGCCTATTTTTCAGAATGATTTTCAAGCCCAAAGGAGAAATTTTAATCCTAGGCCATTCCATCCATAGAATCCAAATACTGCTAGTTCATCAAGGGAATTTATGTCTCAGAATAATCTTGCCCAAGACTGTGACTGGTGTTATCCATGCATTCAGCCCCACAACCAATCAACATGTGCTAATGGTATGCAAAATTAGACATTAATGGTACAAAATAATTATGCTGGTTTTGAAAATGTTGTAGATAAGAATCCAAAATAGTAGGATAACACAGAAGTTGCCTTACCAAATTGGAAGAGTTCTAAATTTTGTGGAATGAGTAGCTAGGATTAGAAAAATCCTTTAGTTTGGGACAATACAAGATCAAAAAACAGAGATATGGACACGGGGCAGCAAGCTGGAAATTCACAATAGCAATCTCTAGGTGAAAACTAGCCCTTTTCTTCATCAAGAGTTAGTGCTACAACACAACCTAAGGTGTGGATTTTGCAAAGAAAGAAAGATGCACATGGCAAGGAACAATCTAAGACACATTCACAACCTTTGCAGGGGCAAAACGATGCTGCTACCATTAAAAACCAATAGAAGGTAATTTCTTCATCATTTAACATTGTTGAGAACCTCAAAAGGTCTACTATCAACATGTCAATTTTAGATGATTTACACCTCCCAGGTCAAAAGGATTTGTTGCAAGATGCTTTGGCTGGGTTATCTATTTTCAATGACACTAATCACAAAGCTGCAAGAGTTGTACTTGTAAATGACCTAGAAGTGAAGGATGAGTAAAAGGGTAAAGAGGTAAAGCCTCCTCCTTTTTATTTGAGTCTAATTATTGGTGACAAGATAGTGTATAACTACATGGTAGACTTTGGTGCTAGTAGTTCTATTATGCTTAAAGTGTGGTTGATAAGTTGGGTCTTGTTTATGGGCCTTGCTCCCAAAAGGGTGTAGTTCAATTTGATGGGTCTACTGTTAAACCTGCTAGTATTATTAAAAACCTGGCTCTTACTTTGCATGCATCTCTGAGTTTTTTTGTTCATCAGGATATACATGTTGATTTTCCACCCCACTTTTCCATTTGCCTCTCAAGGGATTTTACAGTCAAGTTGGGCGGGTTTCTTTCCTCGAATTGGTCTCATCTCTTCTTTAGAATGAGATATGGTACGAAAGTAACAATAAAATCTGAGCCTCTCACCAAAGACCATATCAAACCATATTCATTGAATCCTATAAATGCTAACCTCTATGCCACCCCTATTCTAGAAGAGAAAACCATGACCTTAGATAGTGAAACCCCTATAGAAAATATGAATCTAGATGAATGGGCTGCCAAAGATCATGAGCTTGATCCATTCCAGCACACAGATGAGATGGGATTAGAATTTTATATGATTCGAGAACCTAATTTTGATATGCCTAATCTTTGTAAAGAGGAAAAAGTACTTGTAGAGACTGAAAATGAGCTTTGGAAGCTTTACTTCGATGGTTCAAGAAGCAAGGTAGGTGCCGGAGGTGGAGCTATGTTGATTTCACTAGATGTTGATAAATAATTTTCAACTTTCAGATTTGCTTTCAACTATTCAAATAATACAACTAAGTATGAAGAGTTGGTTCACGGCCTCAAGTGGGCCTGCAAAAGAGGTATCAAACAATTGTGTGTTTTTGGTGATTATGAACTAATTGTAAATGAGATTAGAAATTTAAATGCTACAAAAAATGATCTGCTTAAGAAATATAAGCATCGTGTATGGGATTTGGTAGAAGATTTTGATTCCATTAATATTATTTTTTTCCTCGAGGTGAAAATAAACATGTTGATAGGCTCATTGCTATAGGAGCTTAGTTTGATATTCCCAATGAAATTCATAGAGTAGAGGCATGTCAATATGTAAAAATAGTGGTCATACCTTTCGTGCCTGATAATAATGTAAGTTGGTAGGTTTTTGACAACGATGAACAGATTGTTAATTTTTTAATTTGCTAAAGTTGAGTTTGCAGATGGAAACTAGAAAAAATGACAGCAACAATATGGTGATCAGATTGTACAGTTAAAGACCAACAAGCTGCCTAAAGGTTTGGTGAAACTTGAATCGATGTTCAACTCAGATGATCAAGCGCGGAAGGACAAATGTGGCCTAACCGTTAAGGAAAAACACTATTCAGCCATTGCAATTTTCAAAGGCAAGCTTCTTAAGCTGAGAAAGGTATGTATAAAGGAGGAACAACAAGCTTTTATTCTATTATTTCAAGAATATAGTGATATTTTTGCTTGGGAATATAAAGATTTAAAGGGTTTCGATCCAGATTTAGCCCAACACACCATAGAATTAGAACCTGGAACAAAACCAGTGAGGTAGAAGCAAAGGCCTCTCAATCCCAAGTTGGAATATCTTATGAAGGCTTAACTGAATAAGTTAATTGAAAGTAGTATTATTTTTCCTTTTAAACATACTTCTTGGGTGTCAAATCTAGTTTCGGTTAGGAAGAAAAATGGGGAAATCAGATTGTGTGTTGATTTTCGTGATTTGAATACATCATTAAAGGATCATTATCCTCTTCCTTCCATGGAGAAAATTTTGTAGGTTGTTTCTGGTTCTTACATATTTTTCATTGTTAGATGGTTACTCAAGATATAACCAGATTATGGTGAAGTAGGAAGATCAGTTTAAAACAACTTTCACAACCAAGTGGGGCACGATGGCTTATAGAAAGATGCCTTTCAGCCCATCCAATGCTGGAGCAACGTTCCAGGGAGCAATAGATATGGCTTTTCATGGCCTTTTGAATAAATTTTTCTTAGTATATTTACATGATATTACTATTTTTTCAAAAAATGCTAATGAACACCTTTATCATTTAATTTTTTTTTCAGGGATGTAGAGAATTCAAAGTATCTCTCAATCTGAAGAAGTACATATTTTCAGTTCATGAAGGTAAACTTCTCAAGCATGTTGTTTCAAAAGAAGGTATTTCTATAGACCCTAAAAGAGTGTCTTAAATTCTTGAGTTACCATTATCGGCACACAAGAAAGGCTTGCAAAGCTTTCTTGGAAGAATTAATTTCGTGAGGAGGTTCATACCAAATATTGTAGCTCTGCAACAACCCCTCACTTCTATGCTTAAAAAGAACATGTCATTTAGTTGGACCAAGGAAGGTAAGAGGAGCTTCGAGAAAATAAAGTCAGCACTCGCAACTGCTCCTACTCTCATTAATCCAAATTATGACAAATATTTTATTTTGTATGCTTTTGGAGTAGTAGATACGATTTCAGCTATGTTATGCCAGCAAAATGATGAAGGTTTGGAGCAGCCTATAGCATTTTTCAGCTAGGTATTTCACGATTATAAGATGAAATATTATTTTGTTGAAAAACATGTTTTTGTTTTCATCAGAAGCCTTAAAAAATTTAGGCATATGTTTTCTAACATCAAGATTCATTTGCTAGTTGCCCATTCAACTGTTAAAGATTTTCTGCTTAACAAGGATATTAATGATAAATGTGCTTGTTGGATCAACAAATTAATGGAATTTGATGTCGATATTTAGGTGACTAAGCTTGTTAGAGGTAAGGGTTTGTGTGAAAAGATTGTTAGAAATGAGAACAACAATTTAAAAGAGGCTGAAAATGCTAAAACAGTGCTTAAAAGTGATGTTATAGATGTTGTACCAGCATCTCTTGCTACTTAGCTGCAATAGATGATGCATTATTTACAAACTGGTGAGTGCCCCAAATCCTTGGATAGAGCAAAAAGGAGGTATTTCAGATTTCAAGATATTCCTTTTGTGATTGTTGATGGCATTCTTTTTAGAAATTAAAGGATTTTCAAGGCATTTTATTGAGGTGTGTACAACCTGATCAAGTTGAAAGGATTCTTTTAGAATTTCATGATGGGCCTTCAGGAGGCCATCACATTGCAAGAACAATAGCTATTAAAATTATGCGAGTTGGTTATTACAGGCTAGATTTGTTTAAAGATGCTATTGCTTGGGTTAGAAGGTGTGAAAAATGTGCTTTATTTACTAGAAAATAGATGCTAGCAACACTGCCCTTGCATCTGATTCAGGTGGAGTAGCCCTTTGCAAAGTGGGGCTTAGATTTTTTTGGTCCTATCAATCTTCCTTCAAGTGTGGGTCATAAATGGATACTCACTACCATGGATTATTGCACAAAATGGATATAAGTTGTTGCTCTGAAGGAAGCAAATGAGACTTATGTACTCAATTTCTATCAAGATCTAGTCTCAAGATTTGGAGTTCCAGATTCGATTATTTCTGACAATGGTTTAGCTTTTACTGGTCTAAATTTTTTTGATTGGTCTATTAGAAATAACATTTATTTGAATATGTCCTCTAATTATTATCCACAGGGTAATGGTCAAGTAGAATCAACAAAAAAGAACCTGATTCAAATAATTAAGAAGACTATGGAAGACAATCAAAGGACATGGCATGAGAAGCTTAAGTTAGCTCTATGGGTTGATAGGGTAACTCCTAAAAGGGCCACTGGCTATTCTCCTTTTGTTTTAACCTATGGTATGGAAGCTAGATTACCTATTTCAATAGAGTTACTAGCTTTAAGCTATGTAAAGGAACTGGAACTACTGAATGAACAACCTCTGGAAGTGAGATTTGCACAACTAGTAGAGCTAGAAGAAACTAGAAAAGAAGCTCTAAGGAAGCTTGAGATTCATCAAGCTCAAATGAAAAATTCTTTTGATAAAAGAGCGAGACCTTGTGATTTCATTGTTGGGAATCTAGTTTTCAAGTGGAATGAATTTAAGAGCAGGCCCGAATGACATTCCAAATTTGATGCAATATGGGAAGGGCCTTATGTGATCACACAATACAAGGAACACAATGCATTCCAACTTTCCAAGTTGACTGGAAAGGTTTTGCCTATCCGAATTAATCAGATCCACCTCAAACATTGTCTCTGAGATAAGTTATCTGATGCTTAGTAGAGTAGTTATTGTAATAAGTGCATTCAACACATTTCTTTTTGGCATGTTTTCCTTTCCCTAATCATTGTTGCACATGTTCTGTTGGCCATTGAGGCCGGTTAGTTTGCTTTCAGTTCTATTTTGTTCTCTCTTGCAACTGTTTGAAGTGTTGTTGTTTTAGTTTCTAAGCTTCATCAAGGGACAGATTTGACTCCACACCTAATGAAATGTTTTAAGGCCACTGATCTATGCTTAGTAGGAAAGCATTTAGTGGAAATCACCAAAATGTTACCCATTTTTTGCTTCAGCTCAATTGGTGGAGCTAGATGAACATTGTTATATCTTAAGGTAAAATTACAGATTATGTTTAAGTGTTGTTTACATCATGTTCTTTGTTCGTCAAGTGACAGTTTTGAATTTAAAAAGAGAAATAGAGATTCAAAGTTGCTTTTCAATGTTCTAGAATTAAATGAAATTTAGAAGTAAGCATAAAAACAACAGAGCATTTCAAATACTTTCATTTATTTCATGGAATAATTCATGATTACATAGCTTCATTTGATTGTGAGAATCCAAATCAAAATACATCATTTGCATTAGAATGCATTTCTTTTCAAAATGAAAAGAATAAAGATTAAATGAAATATCCACACAAGTCATGGATTGGATTATCACAGTATATCATTAACAACAGCCTACACTATGGAGGATGCAAAGGAAAATAGATAAGTAACAACATAACCATCATTGCCTGATTGATCAGTGATTGATGTCAGAATGGTGCACCACTTGTATTTTTGAGCTCCGCTAACCTGTAAGAAGGAAGAAAGGGATGTCAGATGCTTCGATTATGAAGATACATATGCAAGCCATCAACAATAATGCAGTTTAATGTCAATCATACACTAAGACAATCAAGTGAAAAAAGTACAGAAGAAATGAGTTGAAGGAGAAGCATCAATATGACCATCATATCTTGTTTTTTGTGCTAACATTGTTTGTTTACTTGTGTAGGTATAGGGAAAATAATGAAGTTGATCATTTTTGGAAGACCAAGTATGTGGTGTAAAACAGGCTCCCATAAGGGTAGAGCTAGACATGCTGCCCCACATGCATCATATGCAGGCTTAGGAGAACAATTTATTCATCATTTTCATTAGAAAGGAAATGTACAACTGAAAGATTAAGACAAAATTCATTTCTCAAGCCACCAACTCTACTACTCGCTCATAGTGTCCAAATATGTTTTTTGGATGCTACAGGTGAGCAATAGATTCAATCTACTTGACGAATTCAACTGAGTATAACACATCATTCTCATGATTCAAGTCATAGTGTTTTGTTTTATGAGTGAACAAGCATACATAATGCCTGATGGTAAAAGAAACTATTCAATAAAAGGAAGAGGTATGTATGGATTTATTTTTCTATTCATTCAAGAAGGGATCTGTACATGAAATAGTCTCTATTATACAAAGGACAAGAGGAAAGGTTTCAACCTCCATATGAATAGTGGGAGTTCACAAAATCAAGCAGCAGGCTCAATGGGAGTATGAAGGTAATTTCTTCGTCATTTAACATTGTTGAGCACCTCAAAAGGGCTACTATCAGCATGTCATTTTTGGATGCTTTACACCTCCTAGGTCAGAAGGATTTTTTGTAGGATGCTTTAGCTAAGTTATCTATTTCTTATGGCACTAATCATGGAGCTGCAAGAGTTGTACTTGCAAATGAGCAAGAAGTGAAGGATGAGCAGAAGGGTAAAGAGGTAAAGCCTCCTCCTTTTTAATTGATTTTAATTATTGGTGACAAGATAGTGTATAACTGCATGGTAGACTCTGGTGCTAGTAGTTCTATTATCCCTAAAAGTGTGGTTGATAAGTTAGGTCTTGTTTATGAGCCTTGCTCCCAAAAGGGTATAGTTCAATTGGATGGGTCTGCTGTTAAACTTGTTGGTATTATTAAAAACCTGGCTCTTACTTTGCATGAATCCCTGAGTTTTTCTATTCATCAGGATATACATGTTGTTGACTTGCCACCCCACTTTTCCATTTTCCTCTCAAGGGATTTTATAGCCAAGTTGGGTGGGTTTCTTTCCTCGAATTGGTCTCATCTCTTCTTTAGAATGAGATATGGTACGAAAGTAATAATAAAATCTAAGCCTCTCGCTAAAGACCATATCTAACTATATTCATCAAATCCTATAAATGCTAACCTCTATGCCACCCCTGTTCTAGAAGAGCAAACCATGACCATAGACAATGACACCCCTATAGAAAATATGAATCTAGATGAATGGGCTGCTGAAGATCATGAGCTTGATCCATTCCAACACACAAATGAGATGGGATTAGGAGTTTATATGATTCAAGAACCTAACTGTGATATGCCTAATCTTTGTAAAGAGGAAAAACAACTTGCAGAGATTGAAAATGAGCTTTGGAAGCTTTACTTCGATGGTTTGAGAAGCAAGGTAGGTGGTGGAGGTGGAGCTATGTTGATTTCACTAGATGGTGAAAAATACTTTTCAACTCTCAGATTTCCTTTTAGCTGTTCAAATAATACAACTAAGTATGAAGCATTCGTTCATGGCCTCAAGTGGGCCCACAAAAGAGGTATCAAACAATTGTGCATTTTTGTTGATTATGAACTAATTGTAAATCAGATCAGAAATTTAAATGCTATGAAAAATGATCTGCTTAAGAAATATAAGCATCATTGTAAACCTTTGTGCTTGTGAGTGCATTCGAACTAGCGTATGTGCTTCACCTTTTTGGGTCTTCTCACTTGACGTACCATCATGAGTTATGTCACTTCAGAGTGAGTATGCATTTTTCTTTTTCAAACAATCAACTTAGATGTAATCCACAACTAGTTGGATAGATGATCAAAACTCAATTCAATTTCTCTTTCACATGTATGTTCTGTTGTTCTTATGTCTAGTTTTCCATGGGATCTTCATCCTAGGGGCATGATCATCCTTCTTGATCATTGTCATTCCATCTTAAAAACATAACCGTATTTGAAATCCTCTTCAATATTCATGGCTACTTTAGTGTGAGTGTGAAGCAAGTCCATCCTCTCACTAAAAAGAGGTTCAAATACACAATAGAAAAATGACCCCTTGTCATTTTCATTGTCTTTTAGGCTTTTCTTCATGATATTCAGTCTGTTTTTCTCTAATTTAGTGTTACAATATGGCTTGAATATTCATATTAAGTCCTTAAATTCAAATTATGACATCTTGTGATAGTGTTGTAAAACATTTCTACACTTTTCTCGACTATATTTAATATAATTCACCTAAAAACCACCTTTTCATCACTTATTAAGTCGTGTTGTGTAGTTTTGCACACACGCCCCACTTGGAGTACAGGGACCCTCTTTTTTGGTGTCTTTTGACCTTTGGTTTTATTGGATTTTCCTTTTTAAGGTCTTGACATGTTGGTCTTGTTGGTTTTGGTCTTGCTCTGAGGTTTGGATTGGTTGATATTGAGTTTTAGGAAAAATCTGGGTTTTCACCTGAATCCGGGATTTTCCAGCTCCGACAGATTTTCCTGGGCTCTGGTTCATTGTCTGGTCATCGCTGAATCTTCTGAATTCGGGTGTCTACCTAACTCCTGGATTTTTTGGTTCTGGCAGATTTTCCTGGACTGCGCTAAATTACCGAACTTTATTAAAATACCAGTTTCTGTCATATCCACGGAATTCGTGTTCATCTAGATTTTTCGCATATCTTTAGACTTTCTAAAATTCTGTCTTGGGCTCAGGTTTTTAGATTTTTTAGATACGTCTTTTTGCTCATTAATTCTTGCAGTACCTTTGCTCAGATGCGTATGGAGATGGATTTAAAGTCTTTTAGGCATCATTTTAACTTCATCATTCACTTTTTTGCTGCCTTGGCATCTGAGTGCTTTCTCCATTCGAGCTTTGAGTATTGACCTTCAGTCGCTTACATGTGGATTGTTTGGGTGCTGGTATCTGAACCTTTGTTGCTGGGGACATTTTCACTTTCCAGTTGCTTCATCGAATTCGACCTTCATCTGGATAACCCATGGTAGGTTATCGATGGCCCTCCCATTTTTTTATGCAATGATTGAGCTTTTTGAGTTGATTGGTGATCATTTAGAGTCGGCTCATGTTTAGCCACGATTTCCTCCTTATCGAGTTAGGGTTTGACCAATTTCTTCATGAAACCTCATCACCCGTGCCATGTGAGCTTGTATTTATCCATTAGATGACGGGCACATCCACTTGGAAGGTGTCCTGGGTCGGGTTGTTCGCCCTCTTAGTGTGTAATTTGCCATATTGTGCAAGGGTAGGGTTTTCTTGGTGCTCGGTCTGGAATAATGAATTCGTTATGATTTCTTATATCTTGCACTTGTATTTAACTGATCCCTACCTTGTGAGGACTCGGTGTGCTCTGGATTGATCTTCATAGCTGGTGTGTTGAACCTAGAGCTTACTCTGGTTTCCATGGCAAGAGGTTTTTTCATCTAAATTAGGGCATCGCAGTTTCACCACGAGGTTTAGACATTTTGAGGTCTTTTGAAATCTAAATTCATGTATATTCAGAATCTTGTTAGCTGGCGTCAATTTTGGGGTCATTAGAATCTAGGTGGAGAAGTTTAGATATTCATTCAGCCGCTGGTTCATGTGTCGTCATCTGTCGAGTTTCCGTGGTGTTTGCAGAATTCCTACGAACCCAGATTTTCCTAGTTTTGGCTGATTTTGCGGGGCGTAACAATTTCCAGAGTACTTTAAACTGTCCGCAAAAATCTATTCTGTCTGGACTTTTCCAGTTTTCCTATCTAGTTTTATTTCTTTCAATTTTCTGAAGATAGGATTAATGGAGTAAAGGCTAAATGCTTGTTTCTTGTTGTCAATGAATGAATTTCATGATTATCTTATGATCTTTTGTCTGTACTAACGATTTATTTCACTAATGATGTTTTGGCAATAGGAATCCGTTGGGTCAGATTTCCCCAAAATTCTGCCCCGAATGGATTTTCCCGGTTTATGGTGTTTTCCTGGATTGCTTTATTTTTCTGGATTTTCAAGGATTGGCGATTTGTGATAGTTTCTAATTGCCTTATATGATTTTGTGCTAATCCTTTGGTCGTAATATGCATGATAAATGGATACTTATGATGATTTCTTGTGAATGCAAGTTGAATCAAGTAGGGCTACAGCAGGAAAGTCCAAGGGTGACACGGAGGGGTCCTCCATTTTAGAAGCAGAAAGGTTAAGATTGGACATGAAGAGTCAGTTTCCAGAAAGTAAGATATCTTCTGTGTGGTCTAAAGTCTCAGACACTAATGTTGGGGCTTGTAGATATGAAGAGTTTAAAGAGAGAATAGCTAAGAAGAGCCTGTCAGTCCTAAGGAATGGAATGATGAAGTCTGGACTGGTGCATGTGGCAGGGTTTCCTCCTGCAATCCAATGCTATGAGTTGATTTTAGAGTGTGCCCAGTAGTACGACTTCAACACACAAAGGGTTGTCAGCACTAAGGGAAGGGTCTTGGCGAATTTCAGCCCTATTTCTATTGCCCAAGCCTTTAGCATGCCGGATTTGCCTTCCGTGTGTGCTTTGAACATGGAATTGGCCAAAACATACTATGAGAATGAGCCAATCAATGCTCAACAATGGATTAATGCTTGGTTGGAGAAGCCTAAATCACACTACTCTAAACTACTCAAGCAGTTGCATAGAGTTAAATTCAGATCGAATATCTATGATGCAATCACATTTTTGAGCAGGGTGGCAGGTTTGAAGACCACTAGAGTGTTAGAGAATTGGATGGTTCATGTGATCACTAAAATTGAACAAGGAACCAACTATCATTGGGCGGGGCTTATTAGTTCTAAAATTGATAAACAACTAAGGAACATCCTAGAAACCAAGAGGTTTACCATGTCCTCTTATGTGATGTATGTGCTAGCCAGATTCTACCCATACAGGGGTCTGAATCCACGAGGGACATTTGGACAGGACATTGTTTATGAGGTTTACCCAGAGTTGCACCTGGGACACAAAAACTACAGAAGGGCTAATGATGCATTCACAATGCATATCACTAGGATGCTTCAGAATGCCGAGCATGTAGGACTATCGGATGGAGCCAAAGGGTTGATAAAGAATTATGGGGCCTGGTTCATTCAATTTCCCACCTTCACCTACATTAGAATTGATGGATGCCTGACCGCTCCATATAGGTTACCTCGGTATCCTAGTGATCACATTGCGTTATTGGAGATTGTGAGACAGATATGTGAATTTGATGCCATTTTCAAGGAGAACCATAAAATAGGCTTTGGTAGGGATTTCCCTCTTGGAATCGGCGTAGCAGAAGTATGCCCTTCCATTCAATCAGCACACACCGCAGGAGATGAATTGGTAGCATATGGTCTCTCCTTCCACTCCAAGAGAACAAATTTTGATATCATTGGGGAGGCACAGAAGAGGGCCACTAGGGAGTACCATCACGTGGATGACCTAGAAGACTATTGGGCCAATATCAAGGATGATCTTGAAGCAAGAAAGAAGAGGTACTCTAGGCTCCCTGTGGATGTGATCAGACAGTACAATGTCAAGTTGATCTCGGACCAACTGGAGGATGATGGAAACCTGGTACAAGATCATGCCTATGAAGCTGTTAAGGATAGGTCAATCAAAGAGATAAACTGGAACGAGGATGAGGTCACAAAGTTGGAAGACCTAATGGCCCCGATCATGAAATTCACTTCTTCATGGCTAAAGCATAAGATTTGGGAATTGGAGAGTGAGAAGGTAGCCTATACCTTCAATTTGATGGGAGATCTTAACCCAATGTCTACTTCAGAGGAATCCGGGGAAGATGACCCCAAAGGGAAAACCAAAAAGAGCTTACCTTTCAAAATTAAAATTAGAGAACCTAAAGAAAGTGAGCCTGAACCAAAAATAAAGCCCAAAGGGAAGAAAAGAAGCTGAGTTTTGAAGATTGGTAGGTCCTCTGATGAGGAAGAGTTGGAAAAGGCAGAAGAAGAGGATGTTCCTCCACCACCAAAGAAGACCAGAATTACTAGGGCTTCAAAGAAGAAGGTTCAAGATACATCAAAGGATGAACCTCCTATTGTCGATGTGGAGAGTTCAGGGGAGAAGACCAAAGTTTATATGAGGAGATCTAGGACTCTATCCCCTAAGGAGCCAATGCAAAAGAAGGACCTTTCTTTGGAGATGGAAACTGTAGAGCCATCTAAGGCTGCTTCTCCTCCACCAAGCGTGCCTAAGCAGGAAATTCTGGAGGAACATGAGACTAGCAGAGAAGCGAACCCATTTAAAGAAGGGGAACTCTTTGGTGCGGCTGCAGAGCTTGAGGTTGAAGATGTAGAGAAGCATCCCTCTCCATTGGTGCAATATGAAGATTCTCCAGAGGATGGTAGAAGGAGCGGATCACCTGAAAAAGAAATTATTCCTATTAGAACCCCATCACTGGTGCAAGAGGTGGAGCTTGAGGAGGGTGATCAAAGTGAGCAGCTCCTTGAAAAGGAAGAGTAGAAAACAATAGAACAACAAGAAGAAACAAAAACAGATGAAATCCGGGTAGAGCCTGCTGTCTCGGATTGGCTTGAGAAGGAGATTACCAGAAAGAAATAGGTTGTTGTTGAGGATACCCCTCTAGATTGGGATGAAATGCTATCCAAGATAGGTAAGGGTAAGAAGAGGAAGGCCGCCAAATTAGTTTCAAGGATAGAGAGGGATGGGGCGAGTAACAGGGTCATCCACATTGCCACCCCTGCTGCGGATAAAACTAGAGAGGAGGTCACTGGTAAGGATTACAATGTGTAGACCATTAACCTTGGGCCAACCTCTATGGAACAAGAAATTGATGAGTATGAAGGCTCCAGTGCAGTGATAATTGGGAGGTTAAGAAAGGAAGCTTAGACCAAGCAAGAGCTTAGAAAAGAAAATGAAAGGCTTAGGAGGTGTTTGGAGGATGTAATGAAGCATCTGCAGTCTCTCCACCCATCTTCCTCTGCCACTCCTAGTTTCCTACCTAAGGAAACTATCTTCAGGATTGAAAAGATGAAAGCCTCTGCTCAAGTTGCAATGGACTGGCTGAAGGATGTGCAGATAAGAGGAGACAATGCCATTAAGGAGATCCTTTCAGTTGGAAAGGATGCAGTCGGAGCTAAGGAACTGCTAGAATATGTGCTATCTTAGGACAAGGAGGACATTGATCTCCTACTGCAGAAATCCAAAGTGATTATGGGGTGTGGTAAAGACCAGTTGGCTATAGATGGGATCCTTCCCTCCTCTGAACTTAGTGAACCCTGGGAGTGGTTTGAGGCTTTGCAGATTCAGCTGAAGGCCATGAAGAAGATTCAGAAACAAAGGAATTCGATAGATGGTGACCTGACTATAGTGTATGAGGGATGCATAGCATTTTTTGAGATCATGACTGGTAGGAGAAATATTGCACCTAAGTACCTGAGCTTGGAATAGTTAAGGGAATGGTGGTATGATGTTTATGCCCCATATTTTGAGAATGTCATGACAGGACATCAGCTAGATGATGCAACAACCTATTTGGCGGTGATAGATAAGTATCGGGCCTACAAGGACGATTGGGATAGGACTGTTAATCAGTCAAAGGAGGAAATTGGCTCCATTGAATGTCGGTTGAGAATCTTGCCTTTGCCACCTGTCACCAAATTAGATAGAGTATTTTTGAGGGTTCAAGGATTGTTGGGCCAGAACAAGGATAAGGGAGGTGGTAGCTAATGCTTGTCTTGAGATTTGTGCTTCCCTATTATTATAGGGCATGTATTGAACCGGACTACATTGGGGACTGTGTCTAGGCTAACCTTGATGATAGATGTCATTTAATGTATGCCTTATTTTGATTTTCTAAGGCCGACTTGTTTTGGCGGTTATTCTTATTTTGTAAATGTTTGGCTGGGCCGACATATCCTGAGACTTTGATAAAAGGGGCATTCTTGCCTCATTTTAGGGGGTTAGACATTAAAAGTTAGAAAAGAGATAATAGGGTCAAGTTAGAGCTTTTTGTGAATTTCTTGAAGCAAGTATTGTAATCAGAACAGTGGAATTGTTGCAATATTTTGATGATCTAATGCAATTGAAGACATTGTGGTTTTCCTGGTGAAATATCTTGTATTGGTTTATCTCGCATGGCTCTTATTGTTCTATCTTTTAAATTGCATGAAGATTTAGGGTTTAGTGTTCAAAATTAGATTAGTTTTAGTGTGGCGAATGATGTTTATGATTTCATATTTGGAATGTTTGTAGCAATCTCTGGTCTATACTCCTAGTACCTATCTGATTGTAGTAGGCTGGTGAAGTCAACCTAGACCATATATTTATATGTGCTTAAGTTCGATTGTGGATGAATGTCTATGATTTGAAAATCTATATACCTTAGAATATTGCACCGTTCTTGTGATATTGCATTGTGGGTTAAGCAGGAATTGGTTGTTTGAGGTTGGTCCATTCCAGATATCTTTCATTTTCATTGTCCAATTTAGGAATAGTTTAGATCTTGTCATATTATTGCACCCTTATCTATTTCTATTTCTTTATCATCTGGTTAAATTTAGGATTTGAGATCATCATGTTGCATAATCTGATAAATTAAAAGATACAGCTTGCTTGTAGTAAGGTCCCTTTGTGATTACCAACATTTCACATTTTATCTAAGTTGTTTATGCATTGTCATGACCTGACACCCAAGAGACCTTGGGGTGATTTTCAATGATTTATTGTTGAAAATAACCTTTCAAGAGAGATAGAATATTGCATTCTGTCTGAGTTGTTACTGTGTACAAAACACCATCAACAAGTCCTATTTTGAAGTGTTGTAAAGTATTGTAATAAAGATTCACACTTTTCTAGGCATATTTCCCTTATCTACACCTTTCTTATGCCATTTATGACCTTTTTATGCTCTTATAAGGATTGATTAAGTGTGTTTTTGAATGTAAACCTGACACAAAACATTAAATACAAGATAATTCCCAACACCCACTTTCAAGTCGAAGGTGGGACCCATTCACCATGGGTGACAAATGAGTCCCTCTTGGCTCCAAATTCAAAATATTTTAAATTTCCTTTTAGGTTTTTATTTAAAATCATTTGATGTCACCCTATGATGAGGTATCAATGGGTTACTAAAGCACAAAATTGTATAAGTGTTTTTCTCCTCATTTTACATCTCCTCATTCATTCAAGCAATCTCATACAATCATACATCACATCCAAGCATTCAAAGGTAGCCATTGACATATCTTCATATTTCACCAACAATGGTTTGCTAATTTGATAGCATTTGCATGTTATTGTTTTATCTTTCTCTTTCATCTCATTATTTCATTAAGGGTTTGATTACGAAAGTGGGGTTTGACCAACGAAAACCCTATTTTCTAACCCTCAACCATTTTTCCCATTTGTGCATGTGTTGTGTTTATATATTTATCAATTATTTAGGTGTTGAAAAGTGGAGAACAAGTCAACTAGGTTCTTCAAGTCAAATCAACCATATTTCAAGCTTGGAGAAGACTTTCTATCCATTTTCTTGTAGAATTGACTTTGACAACCCAACAAGTAGACATTTCTAGATTTGGTGTTGCAAAGTTGTCTCCTAAATTCTTAGAATTTTTGGAGAGGACTGATTCACCACCTGTGGTGAATGAGTCCCACCTTAAGAATAAAAATCTAAGTTATATTATATTTCAGGTCCTGACAGTCAAAATCTAAGTGGAGAATGAGTCCAACTAGTGATTTTTAGCGATTTTCATTAGTCTTTAGAACACTTCAAAATATTCATCCAACATCTAGTGCACTCAGTTTATGTCTTTTACATTTTTTTTTCTTGAATTTGTTCATGTTTAATTCATGTTTGCAATCATCACTGTGTTTTCCAACATTGCATACATCTTAGGTTTTGCATTCATATTCATTCAAAAAAATCATTTAGTTGCACTTAGAACATTGCATTTAGTCTTAATTACATCATAGATTTCATTTTTTTGAGTGAAATCATTAGATATCCTTAAGTAGGGTTTGTCTCTCTCCTTTTAGATGGAACATCCTAAGAGTGCAAGAGTAGTCTATAAGCCCTACCCAAAAATCAACGGTTCAAGAAAAAATAATGTTAGCTATAAAAATTTACCCTATAACTATGACAGAATTGTTATGTACATTAATCAAGTAGAGCCACACATATCTATGATTCGTGTCAAAGTTAAAGACCCTCAATGTGATATTACTACACATCGTACCCACATATCCATTTTGGGCCTTCCACTTCATCTCAACCAGTTCCTATGAGCTCATAGTAAAATATCCTTGATCATCTTGGAAAGACTCCTACCTAGATATCCATTTTGGATTTGTTAAATTCTTCCCCCATACATCAAGATATCCTTACAAGAGCTCTCTGGGATACACATGTACCAAATTATATTGATCCTTATTGCACTACTTTATTAGGACATTTTTCATCCACATACTAGCTAGGATTAAACCAAAATGATATTCCATCAATTGATTCATCCCATAACTGTGCCCTGCATATCAAAGTCCTTGTAGCCCACCATAAAGTTGAAAGGATCTTGGTAGATAATGGCTCTTCCCTCAATCTATGTACATTAAATTTCATAAAACATGTAGGGCATAACCATGTTGAATTGAATAATCAAATCATCACCATCAAAGCTAATGACAATGCAAAAAGGGACTCAAAAGGAATTATTTTTAGGATCATTATGGGCCAAAAAGTGGTGATATGTTGGGTATGTGTAGGGTATGTGGATGCCGACTTTTTTTAACCCAAAATTAATGAAACAGAAAGGGTTTTCAAAAGAGATTCTCAACTTTCCACCAATATAAATTTTTCTTTACTTTGAATTTAATAAATAATTATTATTCATTTTCTATTTGAATTATGACTAAAGTCCTAATTGAAAGGATGATTGAAAAATATCTATAGCTTTCAAATGATATCACATTTTTTGAATCTGAAACATGTGTCACATTCTATGCTTCAGTTACTCTAGGATTTTAAAAAATTGAATTTCATGAATTTTTTACCGAGTTAAGGTCCTCAGACATACAAGTTTTTATATTTTTTGAAAGTTGTAATAAAAAAATTATAATTATTAATTTACTTGGAAAAAAAATTACAAAAAAAATATGCATCACATCAATACATGAGTCCTCTACTTATATCTAAAATCTTATAAAAAATATTATCATTTTATTGTGGTTAGGGTGGTCAAACAAATGCTTACTTATTTTTTCCCTAAAATTTAACTGCTACAACTTTGAAATTTCAAATTTTCACCAAATAGATATATATATATTTAAAATAAACCTAGTAGTTTAGAAACTAAATTCAATTTGCTACAGATTCTATTCTTACATATTTTTGAAATAATATAGATAACTTATTCAAATTTTTACATCAAGTTCCCTAACTCTGATTTTTTTGAATCTTTTGCCACTTAGGGTCTACTTTTTCCATGATGATCTTGCACATACCCATTTATCTTCCTATGCAAGTTAGCCCCATGGTGCAATACACTAACTACCATATCCTTGATCTGGATCTACCTTGAAACCTTCTCCTTGGCCGACAATGTATGCATGCCATGCAGGTCATTCCATCCACTTATCACCAATGCTTGAAATTCCCATACAATGGGATCAAAGTAACTATCCATGCAAAATCATAGCCTTTTGTGTGTTGTCATGCTCTACAAGCTTCTTTCCCCCATTCCTGATACTATCTAGGTGTCAAGGTGGGGGAACCTCAAGAATCACCTTCCAATCCATCCTCCAGAACATCATCTAACACATCATCCATTTCATCCACTACATTTGAATACACCATCACCAAAATCCAAATCATTGACAAAGGTTGTGGAGAATATAAGATACGTACAACTCTTAATTTGGAAACAACGCCCTCGTCTCCTTGCACCTATGGCTTACCTTCCGAGTTTGCACCAAAGGAAGAAATGAAAACCAAAACCATCAGCTCTAAGAATATAGGTTCTACTACTTTTAACACTCCAAGAACCTTGGAGGATCAAATGGATGAAGCTATTAGTTACTGGGTCCATAGAGAAGAACCTGATCCATCACCTCCCCTCATTGAGTACTTCCAAGAGGTCTATCCATATGCCCCCAAACTAGCAGAAAAGTGTAAGTATCAAGGAGGAGGGCTTGGTTTAGAGGAACATGGAAGATTACAGCCCTTTGAGACACTAGTGTGACCTAAACATGGGTACCTAGGCTATGAAAAAAAGAAAAAAGGGTCCTGCATCATTCACTAGCACTTCCAATAATGTTAACTTGAATAATGACTTCCTTTATGACATACCTAAAGAAGAAGCAATCATACTCTCATATGATGATGTAGATCTCCCCTCCCTTTTTGATTCCACCTTAATCTTTATCATCAACCATTCCCTCTATCACCTTGACCTTATTGATTTTTCCTACAGACTGACTTTGGCAACTCGTCAAGCAAACATTTCCAGATATGGTGTTGTAGTGTTGTCTCCTGATTTTCTACAAATTTGGGACATGATTGATTCACCACCTATGGTGAATGAGTCCCACCTTAGGACTGGAAATTTGAGTTTTGTCAAATTCTGGATCTTGACTATCAGAAACTTTCTTTGGACACTTTTTCACCAGGAGGAGGACTGATCCGCCCCCTGGGTGAATGAGTCCCACTATAAGAAATTAGTGACATAAATCAACAATCAATACACTCTAGATTCATCAAATTTTACCTAGGTGAACTCTATTTTATCATATTTTTTTCTAATTGCATCATTTCTTCATTTACTTCTTTGTTTGCATATCACAGTGTGTTTTAAAACAAAGCATAACTATTAGTTTTGCATCCATTTAAATTCATTTAGATAATTCATTTTCATTTATGTTACTTAATTTAGATTATAAAATAACATACATAACATATTTTGAGTGAGCCCATAACATTTTTGGATCTAATCTCCCTCCCTTTTAGGTGAAAAACCCTATAAGATTTAGAGAGCCTATTTGGTCTAAAAAGCTAAGGTTCAGTTTGGTGAACCTGACTCTCGAACACTTTTCATTTTCTAATTTAATTTTCATATTGCATATTATATTACATTTGCATTAACATTCAATTAGGATATTGTTTTGTTTTTGTATTTTAGATCTTTTTCATATTGCATTAGTGAATGCTTGGTTTAGATTTCATTTTTGGATTACATGTCATTAAATAAATAAAAAAATCTGCATTCTATATCTTTCATTGCATTCTTCCTTGCATTAGAATCATCTTAAAATTTCTAAAAAACATAAAAAATTTGGATACTGGGACTCATTCGCCACCTAGGGTGAATCAATCCCTTTGCACTTTGTAGACAACATTTTTGGCATTTTTCAACATTTATGTTTTCTATGGTTATATTTTCATTATAGTTAACAATATTTATGTTATTAGCATTTACAAATCTTAGAATACATTGCATTTGATTCACCTCCCTCATTTGTGGTATTTATATGATTTTTTGGTATCCCATTGATAATACTTTGGTGAGACAAAGTTTGACAAATGGCATCTCGCGATAGTACTTTCATTGTGGACCTTGGGATCTCAAGAGCTCCTAGTCCTAGTATGGACAATGGTGTATTAGGAACTGACAATGCTACTATTCCTTCAACCTTCCATCAAATGAATGATGACACCTAAAACAACTATCTTCCTCAAGAAAAGGTCATTAGTATTCATGTAGAATTTGTACATTTACAACAATACTTGTCACTTGAAAACATATCCAAAGCTACCATACCTTCCATTGATAATCTTCATCGTTTGCTTGAACATGATTATGGTTTGATTGTTTTGAAAAAGGATTGGTAATATTTGCAATAAATATGCCCCTACTAATGCCCAATCCGCAAAATCATGTTACCCAAGGAGGTCCTCAAGTTCCTCCCCCTTCAACCATCACATCTATACCAAATTATACCAATCCGCAAGTCACTGCCACTATGCAACAGGTTAGTTATGTGGCTCCTTCTTTCACTATTCCACCTAGTATTCCTACTTCACTTGTGGCCTTGCAAGTCCCCTCCACTACCTTTACACCCCTTAGCATTCCTTCCACTTTCCCTAACATCACTTACACTCCATCACCATTTTCTCTTCCCTCTCAACCTACATATCCCAACCTTATCCTTACACAACTCCTTAACACCATTTCTTCCATGCAACATCAAATTTCCACCATTAATCAAGGTCAAACTACTCCACACATATATCATGTCTGTAGCAGCCCCTTATCCTTAGAAATCTTGCATACCTCGATGCCACAAGGGATAGAAATGCCTCGGTTTGAGAAATATGGAGGTAAAGGCGACCCTGTTAACCATGTTAATGCTTATACATCTTTATGTAGTGATTTTTTCCTTGATGTGAGACTCTTAGCCAAAAAAATTCTTAGGACCTTGAAAGATGCTACTTTAGAGTGTTTTTCCAACTTGCCTAATCATTTTATCTGCTCCTTCAATGAGTTGGTGGATGCTTTCATAAGTAAATTTCAAGTTCACATGACACCTAAAAAGACAATGGTAGATCTCATGCAATGTAGACAAAATACAAACAAAAAAATAACTAATTTGATCTAACGTTACCAATCTGTGTATGCTCAAATAGATGTTAAGATTCCTGATGCACATCTGCAAAGATTTTTATCAAAAATTTACATAGAAATCTTCAAGATAATTTAAGGGTATGTGTAGGATCATGATGGGAAAAAAAGTGGCAATATGTAAGTGATATGATGGCCCATGTAGTTGACGACTTTTTTTTACCCAAATTTGATGAAAAAAAAAAGGTTTTTAAAGGAGATTCTTAGCTTTCCACCAATATAAATTATTTTTTTCTTCAAATTTAATAAAAAATCATTATTCATTTTCTATTTGAATTATGACTAAAGTGTTAATTGATAGGGTGATTGAAAAACATCTATAGATTTCAAACAATATCACATTTTTTGAATATGAAACATGCATCACATTCTATGATTTCCATACTATAGGATTAAAAAAGAAAGTCATGAAGTTTTGACCAAGTTAAGGTGGTCAGACATACAATTTTTTATATTTTTAAAATGTTGTAATAAAAAATTCATAATTAATCATTTATGTGGAAAAAAATTACAAAAAAATATGCATCACATAGGGACATGAGTTCTCTACTTATATCTAAAATATAATAAAAAAAATATTATCATTTAATTGTGGTTAGGGTGGTCATATAGACACCTACTTCTTATTTTTTCCTTGAAATTTAAGTACTACTGCATTGGAATTTCAAATTTTCACCACATAGCTTCTTTTTTTAAAAATAAACCTAGTATTTTAGTAACTACATTCAATTTGCTACAAATTATATTCTTACATATTTTTGAAATAATATAGATAACTTATTCAAATTTTTGTGTCAAGTTGTCTAAGTCTAATTTTTCTAAATTTTTTGCCACTTAAGGGCCTATTTTTTCCATGATGATCCTACACATAACCTTAACTATGATGAAATTCCCTTAGTTTATGAATTTATGCACAACCCTACACGAATGTCATAACTTGATTTCAAGTTGTGATTCAACATCCACTTCTAGCTAACCTAAAAAACTTGAACATAACAATCAAAACAATAATAACAATAAAAAATCTTGCAAACCAGATAGAGGCTTCTTACAATTCAATCCACCTTCACAACCGCAACCCACCCAACAAGTTCAAAATTCAATGTTTTTTGTTAAAATAGTTGTTCCTTATCATTATGGGAACCCTAAGAGACAATTCACTCCTTTACCCGAAACTTTCCATAATACAATGAACCAATTAATCCAAAAACACATGCTCACTTACCACCCGTCAGACTACTTGATCCAAACCAACCATTACCACCCAACTTCAAGACTAATGCTTATTTTCACTTTCATCACCAAAATGGAAATGACACTAAACATTGCAAGTGTCTAAAACATTTAGTTCAAGACCTCATTGATTGAGGCCATTTGTCCATTGAAGGTGTTAATGATCAATTCAATAATTTCATTGCACCCCCTAACAAGAATTTAAAGATTTTCACCAACCTATGCCTAAACATACTACTTCATTTGTCTAGGCTAGTGAATCTTCAAACACCGAGGTAATAACTATTGATGCAAACAATGAGAAACATGATATATCTCCAACTATTATTGAAAATAGTCCTATGGATAACATCGTAGCTATGATAGAGTTATCCCTCATAAGGGTCAAACCACTAAATCTCTTGATATCACTTTTTCTAATAAAGACATACTACCAAAGCTTCCTGGTGGTGCTCTCTACATAGTTGGATGAATCTATGATAAGCCCACTAATGGGATATTAATAGATCCCACTTGTGATGAAAATGTGATCATAGAGGATTTTATAGTATTACATGACTTATATCAAGATGATTATAATAAAGCAACTGGATGGATTAAAATACAATGGGTTTTCATGGCCTACGATTGGATCGATCATGCTACCCTTATGAGTACAACTGAAAACATTAGATGTGACATTTTCAATTATTCCATAATCTGACCAATTTCATTTGCGGCTAGGCCACCCTTGGCTTTGCTCAATGAAATTGGTCCCATCAATTATTCACAAGTGTTTGAAGTTTTCACATGACAATGAAATATTTATTCTCCACCATAGTCAATTTAATCCCCTATCCTCTAAAGGAAACTTTTCCTTAGAAGCCTTTTTGGCCTGAACACATGGAACCCATTACACCTCAAAAGGACTTCTTTTTCATAGCATATCAAAAGTTTAAAGACAAAAGGATAGCTGAATTTTCTCTTCATGGTACATCCTCATCCACTTCCACATCTCTCATTATAGATGAGACCATGCTCCACCCTACCTTTGACCATGACAAACCTTTACCCACCCCATCACAATTCGATCCTTCAACTTCTTTGTCTAAGAGACCAAGAGATGTTGAAAGTAATTCAATCCTCCCACCACAAATTAAACAAGTATATAAAGCTAAGGAGAAAGTGATTGATCCAACTCCTTTTGAAACAAAGGAGCCTACAATTGACCAATCCACTCTTACATCAAAACAACTTCAACATAGAATTAAACAAAATTAGGGTGCTAGAGAGCGTCATTGTCATTGTCATTTTCTCACTTGACAAATGAAAAATGAAAAAAATAAAGAAAACCAACCTCCACCTTTGACATAGATAATGCATGATAATTCTATTGAACCACCACAAGATATTCCATCACCACCCTCACAAAAAATTGAACTTATACAGCACCCACCATTGCGAATACATCCTTGGTCTCCTTGGAGATCACTCTCCATCCTCCTGTCATAATTAATCTTGATGAGGATGATGATGAAGAGATTGCTAACATCAATGAAGAGGTGCACAATAATTTGAATTCTTTATTCTTCTCTTCTATGAGATTAGACAATAAATCTCTTATACCAAGTGCACAACTTGGTGATTCTCCTAGCTTGGCACTTTCAATTCTTCCATTGGATAGTCAACTACCCTTATAGTATGATGATCATGATTGGAAGGTAGATGAACTATTAGATGGTTGATTTCCATATCCCCCACTATCCTTTTTATTTCCTTTTTCCTTTTTCCTTTTATGTGCATATTGTGTTCCCCCGTATTGTGTGTTTGATGTTCTCTCTCTCTCTTTGTGACATTCTATTTGTACCTTTATTCTTCTATATGTCGTACATTGCTTTTTGCCTTGTTCCCTTTCTTCTTTTTGTTTTGTGTTATCCTTTGGGGATGACACAAAGCATAGAAATTCCCTAAGTCTCTTCCATGTTGACCCAAAAGGTCCTTATATTTTTCTCTCTTTTTTCCCTTTGGGAATGTCATAAAAGTGTAGAGACACCCTAAGTCTCTTCCATGTTGAGCCAAAAGCTCCTTGTATTTTTCTCTTTTTGTTTTGTGTTTTTCCTTTGGGGATGCCACAAAGCTTAGAGATGCCCTAACTCTCTTCCATGTTGACCCACAAGGTCCCTTTTCTTTCCTTTTTCTTTGTCTTTCCTTGTGTTTTTCCTTTTGGGGATGATGCAAGGCATTGAGAGTGAAATGTCTCCTTCATGTTGACCCAAAAGATTTTTCATTTTCTTTCATTTTCTTTCTTTTCACTTGTGTTTTCCTTTTGGGGATGATGCAAGGTGTTGAGACCACAATGTCTCTTCCATGTTGACCCAAAATGATTTGTTTTTTTCCTTTTGTTTTCACTCTCTATGTGTCATTCTTCTTGTTCTATGTATTCAGGGAATGATGACATATCCACGCTCTTTCATAAAAACATTGCAGCAATGAACATACTAACCCCAAATCCCTAGACCACTTATGTTTTTTGTGTGCTTTCTTTTTTGAGGGGCAACTCCCTTTCTTTGTATTTCATTTTCCTTGACATGATGTAGCCTAACTTTGAAACATATGACTTGGCATAGGGATTTCCTAGTTGGCTCTCATGTCTTGTTTTCCTTTTGCATTTTTAATTTCTCTTCTACTTTAAAGTAATTTCTCATAGACAAGTGTCTAGCAATTCCTTTAAAGTGGGGGGCATACAATACCATAATTCATTTTCATTATTAGTTCATGGTGTAGCCTTGTCATTTATATGATGTGTTTGTTACATTGTGGATGACATTGGGTGTAATTTCCTTCACAAATGTGATCTATCTTAGCATATTACTTTCCTCTTAGTGACTTGATGCGACACACTGCATCCCCTAATATGTGAATTTACTATTCCTTGGTTGGTCCTCTCTTGGAGACATTAGGCACAATGTTACCTAAGTGATTGACCTTACATAAACTGAAAAAGACTCCTTTGAACATCTTTCACATTAAATTTTTACATTGTTCCATTTTGTATGGCCACCTTGCATATCACAACTTGCATGTCTATGGATACATCTTGTTTGTGTTGGGAATTTTCATTGTGTTACTGATATGTGGTTTTCATCGATGTCAACACTTTTAGAACTGAGTTGTTAGAAGTTGTATATGTGGAGGATATTGAGAAATTTGTAAAAGAATTAGTTACAGATAGTCTTTGGATCATTCAAGGATGTGAATATATTTTGTTCTATATGTAGAAGATCAACTAATGCGGACTAAATGGTCTACTATTGATAGAGTCTAGTTCATCCACTAGAAGTTTCAAAGGTTCACATGATTATTTTTCTATGTTATGGAGATCTATGGTTTGAGAGTATTTTATGGTCTCTGTCAAAGTTCCTTATTAAGGTTTGTGTGATTATGGTAATTAAACCTGCTGCAAATTTTTCTTTGTTGTTTCTTGGTGCTCATGGATGCCTCTAGAATATTATCTATCATTTTTGCATGTCCATGTTGATCGATGTGCTTGTAGTCAAAGATTTTCTTGTGCCTATTCAATTTTTCTTCTTCTTGGCTGACATGATGGTGGTAGCATGTTGTGGATCATTGAAGTTTGAATTTTGAATGTTTGGCACACTTGAGAATATTGTTTTAGGTCTTATCCTAATCTTGGCTAACAGTGTTTGATCCACATTTAAATTTATTTGTTATGTTTATCCAACTTTGCCAATATTGTAAATTATATTTTGTATTATCTGGTTGACATAGTTGTTGATGTAAATCTGTGTAGTGGATATATAACAAAGGTTGCATGAGTGAATGAGTCTATCAATGCATGTGTGTGAATATTGTTTAAATCATTCAAAGACAGAGTAGAGAGTGAAGAGTAAGAGGGAAGTGTGAGGAGAGTTTTTTTTGTGATTAATTGGAACTGTACTCTAGCTTTTGCAGAAGCTATTTTATCAGTTCAAATCTTTGTGGATCTAATCCATTATTTGTTGGCCAGTAAGTCCCTTTCTAATTGAGTAGTGAGCTCTAGGTAGTGAGCCTGAATGCATGTGCATTCCCCTTTTTATTTCTCATTATACTTTTAACAGGGTATAATTGTGGACTAACATTCATTGTGGTTTTTCCCCTAACAAGGTTTCCACAAAAAAATCTTGGTGTTCTCTATGTTTCTGTTGTTCTAATTGTTTGTGTTTAGTTGCTTGTTCATTAGATCAGAGATTAAGTTTAATATTATATAACAATTGATTCAACCCCCTTTTAGTTGTCCATCCTTGTTTTTCCAACAATCGGTATCAGAGCAGGTTCCTCTGAAAGAAGTTTAAAAGCTTGAGGTGATCCGAAATGGCATCATACAAGAAGGACAACCCTAGATTCGATGGAACTAATTATTTATTGTGAAAGACAAGAATGCAATATCATTTGAAGTGCATTGGTGAACCCTATTGGTTGATCACAAAGAATTAGTCTGTTATCCCTATGAGTGGTCCTTCCACTACTAATGAGAAGAAAGATGTTGAGAATAATTTCTAGGTTATGGAAGCTATACCGAGTTCTCTAACAGACTCAGAGATGACAAATATCTCAAGTTTGAAGGAAGCTCATGAGATGTGGACAAAGCTAGATAATCTATATGAAGGGGATGTACATGTGAAGATGGCTAAGCTACAAATTTTAAAGGGAAAGTATGAGAATATGAAGATGGGTGAAGATGAGAATATCTCTTCTTTTATGCAGAAAGTGAATGAACTAGTGATGGGCATTAGATGTGCTAGTGGTTTCCTTGATGAAGATGAAATTATGGCTAAGGTACTTAGATCATTACCTCCTTCCTACAAATTGAATGCTCATGCTATTGAAGAAATTAGATCCATGATGAATTTGATAAGAGATACACTGGTTGGTAAGTTAGCTACTTTTGACTTGAGTGAATTTGGTGAATCTACTCCTAAGACCAAGACTACATTCAAAGCTACTGTATCTGGGAGAAGCATGTCAAGATATGAACCGAGTGAGAGTTCTAGAAAGATATTCAAATATGAATATGAAATGAAATAGCTTAAAGATCAAGAAAGAGAAGTAGAAGAACTTGAAGCAATGATTGCAAGTAGAGAAGGCAGAGGATGAGATAAGCATGAAGGAAAGTTCCCTCTTATATGTTTTTCATACAATAAAATAGGTCATTTTGCATCAAGGTGTCTTGATAAAGTGCCTAGACCTAAGCCTAATAAATAGAAATTTCAAAAGAACTATTATTTTTCTGAAGAAGATGATACAAAAGATTATTATGAAGGAAATGGAGATGGCGAAGTGTTCATTGCCATTAAGGAGAATGGTTGGGAAGCCACTAAGTCTACCATAGTTGAAAAATCTCTTGCAGCCTGTATAGAAGAGAAGGATGAGTGGGTCATTGATAGTGGATGCTCACATCATATGACCAATGATAAGAGAAAATTTGTAAGTCTAGGAAAGTATGATGGCAGGATTGTAAGATTTGGGGACAACAATGCCTGTGAGATTCGTGGTAGAGGGTCTATTTGTCTTGGTGGTAAGCACAACACTGATGATGTTCTCTATGTTGAATGCTTGAAGCACAATATATTGAGTGTTGGATAGATGGTGGATAAGGGTTATGATCTTCAATCTAGAGATAGAAGATGCAAGATATATGGAAGTTTTGAGAACTTAATTGCTTCAGGTAAACAAACAAAAGGTAATGTTTTCCATCTGACTAAGTATACTAGTGAAAGTTGGTTGTGTCATAGAAGGCTATGTCATGTGAATTTTGATAACATTGTCAGGATAAGTTCTTCTCAAGCAGTTAGAGATTTTCCTAAGATAGTGAAGCATGCTAACACAATATGCAAGGAGTGTTAGATGGGTAACCAGACAAGAACCTCCTGCTGAAGAAAACAATATCATACAAGTGAATTGTTGGAGTTGGTGCGCACAAACCTATGTGGTCCCTCCAGAGTGAGAATTCTTAATGGTGAAAGGTAATGCGGTTATGAAATAACTTGCACAATAGAAGAATATGATATTAAATATGCTGCAAATACTTGATAATAACTAAGAATAATAAGCCACTTCGAGGGGGAAAACCTCCAAATATCTCTAATGAGAACACACTTCACAACTTGATGATGAAATAAGACTCACAACCTCCTATATATACCTATTTATGCCAAGGATATCACCTAGGCCGACTTAGACACACCTATATAAGACTTAGGCCGACCTAAACAACTAAATAACAATATAATATGATAATATGACTTAATAGAGAGTTAAGATAGCCACAAGCCAATTATTCATAACCCGATGTACACTAATATTAAGGGCTAGCATGCTCTCTTCTTCAAAGAAGCATTGTCCTCAATGCTAATCAAGTTTGGAAACTTTTGAATGAACTCCTGCCTTCCCATGTGTCATCTCTTCTAACCGTAAATTCTTCCATTGGATGAGATAATTCGCTGATAGTTCTATTCTTCAGGCATGTTTCATTAATGCACTCAAGTTCCAAAATGATTCTCCTTCTTCATCTAGGCCTGAAGTGTTGTTTGAGTGGAATATTATGCCCAATTACCTTCTTCAAATAGGAAAAACATGAAAAAATGGATGTATCTTTGTTTGTAGGTGGGTAACTCAAGCTTGTAGGCAACAGTACCGATCTTCTGCATGATTTGGTATGGACCATAATACTTTGGTGACAACTTATTATTCTTTCTTTGCTGCTTTAGTGAGATTTGCTTATAAGGCTGCAATCGCAAGAAGACCTAATCCCCAACTTCAAAACTTCTTTCACTACGATGTTGGTCTGCCTGTTGTTTCATTCGATTTTGTGCCATGGCTAAATTCTCCTTGAGTCCTGAAAGTACTTGTTGTTGATGAAGCAAGTGGTCTTCTACTGCTTGAACTCTTGGGGACACCTTAATTGATGATGTGATGGAAGGAGGATGATATCCATAAAGTGCCAAAAATGGAGACATTTTTGATGAGCTATGAAAAGAAGTGTTGTACCACCATTCCGCAAGTGGTAGCCAATCTACCCAATCGACTCGCTTCTCCAAGGAAACAACGAGATATCCTTCCAAACACTTATTAACAACCTATGTTTGTCCATCCGGATGGAGGGTGGTATGAAGTGATCTAAGATTTCAATTGAGTACCTAATGCAATGAAATGTACATATTTAGTGAGCCTATCAACCACCACCATGATGACATTATGACCTTTAGGATTTGGGAAGCCCGGTGGATGAAGTCCATGGATATTCCTCCCAACCGGGTTAGGAATAGATAATGGTTGCAAGAGACTTGGTGTCTTAATTGTCTCCCCTTTATGCCTTTGACACACCAAACATTCAGCCACAAATTTTTGAACATCACCCTTTAACCCTTCCCAAAAGAAATCTTGCTTGACTCGATGATATGTCTTCAAAAATCCTGAATGACCACCCACTGGAGACTCATGCAACTCTGTGAGAATCTTGATTTTAAGGTTGGAATTCTTGCAAAGATACAAACGCTCTCTATACCAAAGAGTATCTCCCTTCCAACAAAACTTATCTGAACTACTAGGATCATTTTTTAATTGCTCGATGAGATTACTTGTCGCAACATCATTTTGCCACTTTGCTTTGGCTTCCTCCACCCAATTTGTTTGTAATATTGAAAGGGCACACAATAAGGCTTCATCTTTCTCATCCTTCCTTGATAGTGCATCTGTGGCAATATTTTCTTTCCCTTTCTTATATACAATCTCAAAGTCATATCCTAATATCTTAGTGACCCATTTTTGTTGCTCTTCAAAAGATAGTCGCTTGTTCCAAAAAATATTTTAGGCCATCATGATCCAGATAACC
>VDFB02183294.1:0-24579 GCA_007258455.2 Sequoia sempervirens | reverse complement strand
CATCCGCCAAAACCTGCAAGTAAAAGATACATCTGCAACAGAAGGGGGAACCCAATGGGGTGCGAAGCACGTTCCACCCAACCACCCCCGTGCTGAGAGTAGACAAGGAAGGGTCCCCGACCAAGCACGCCTAACAATAACAAAGACTAACTCCAAAAAGACAACTTAACATCAAAGACCACTTAGAAACTCAACAACGACAAATCCAAAGGCACAACAACACCACTTTAGAACACAACAAGTCATAATCACAAGCATCAATGAAACTCAAGACATAACATATCAATGACTATTTCCAACAATAACCAAAGAGAAATCCATAAATCACTTAACCACTATAGACACAATATCACTTATCAACTACAATCACAAAGTCACTTAACAACTACAAACACATTATCACTTAACACGAGGTTACAATGCTTCCAGAGAACAAAGATCATGAACATCGCACAATAATTGATTAACTGTCGACATAGGAAGAGTGTCATGCATAAATTGCCTTGAGTTACCCTGGCTCAACCTTCCTAGGCTACCGGACCCCCATCCTGGGTTACCCTGGCTTGCCTCTACCGGTCGCCGGACCCTCATGCAAAACTATGCGTCCCATCTCATCTCGAGCCTTATCATTCCCTTGCTTCACAAGAGAGACATTATTTATATTTAGTAGTGTGTAAGATCCTCATTAATTCTTTTAGATTATCACTTAGTTAAACTCTAGGTGAGTTACCCTAGCACCCCTTTGTGTGCCAGATCCCCACAAAGAGCCACTCTCCTATCGACAACACACAAGGTACAATACCACAAAAAAGGTAACTAGACAACTTAACCTCTCCAATCCAAGGAGGAAACAAAACAAGGAAACTCACTCCAAACACTGGAGGAAACCAAATACGAAAACACACTCCTTCCAAAGGAGGTACAAATCTCATTACCCTCTCCTATTTCTCAGGAGGCACAAATCCCATTCATGGAAACCGGGTACAACATAATAGTACAACTCTACACCATTCCCAAGGTAATTCACAAACTAAACCTCTACACAAAACATCCCACTCTAGAGAACTTCTCTGGAAGACTTACATAGACCCATAATCCCATTTGCCCGACATGGAAAATAAATAATCTCAAGAAGAATAGTTACATTTAACCTAAGCCATAAAACAAATTAAAATGAGTAATAATTTTCACCCAATAAATCAATCAACACCCACTAATTAATTTATTTCAATCTTCACAACTAAACTATAATCTTATAAACTTTAAAATTAACCAACCAATTTTATTATAATTACAAAACTTTATTCCCAATTTCTAATAAACTAACATATATTAACTTATAAGAATTATCATATTAAAACGTAATCACAACATATATAAATCTCTTTTATATATATATATAAATATACAAAATAAATTACATAAATAAAAACTATATTTAAAAATATTCTATAAGATTAACATTTATATCCTATTTTGTTTTAAAGAAAATTATAATCTAAAACAAATATCCAAAACCCCATCTATATATATATATATAAAATAATAATCATTTAATAAAACTAATAAAGTCATTTTACAAAAAAATATTTTGTGAAACAACTTCGAATAAAAACGCATTTGAATATTATATAATTAAGAATTGAATTAAATCACATTTAAATATTATATAAGTTAAAATTGAATTAAATTTCAGTAAATATATATATATATATATATTAAATAATATATATTAAATATATATTAAATAATATATATTAAATATATATTAAATAATATATAATATATATGTATATTTATATATTTATATAAATGAAATATTAATAAAATAAAACGCATTAAATAAAACTAAATAAAATAAAAATAAATAAATAAAAACTTAACAATGCCCCCGCGGGTGCTGCGCACCTCCCAAGGGGAGGACGCAGTCCCCACCACTGGTGGTACTGCGTACCACCTTGTGGTAGCCGCAGTCCCACCAGCGGTGGTACTCCGTACCACCCTGTGGTGGCCGCAGCTGCCACAGTCGGTGGTACTACGTACCACCCTATGGTGGCCGTAGCCCCACAGTGGGGCCGTGGGTGGTACGGCCTCGGCCGACCCCCACCCCCAAAAAAATTAACATTTAATTTAAAAAAAAATTAATTATAATTTATTTATTGATATGCACTTTAAATATTTCAAATACAACCAGAGACAAAACACGAATTTTCAAAGCACAGTCTATAATTTTACTTATTTATTTATTATTTATATAAACGAAATTACACCAGAACAAAATTTATATATATTGAATGATTCGATCAGAATAATATTATATGTATATCTAATTTTTTTGTTTATGTATAAATATATTTAACCCGAGGTTCTAAGCAACACAAACAATGGATTTTTCAATAACTCAATATAAATTTAAACATGCAAATTCGATCTTCCATCAAAATGATTTTTTTATATTTCAAATACACTAATTTTCCCTACTAAACTATGTTGAAGAATTTTTTAAAAAAGTTCTACTATAATTTTCTACAGAAGATTCGAGAGTTTAGCAAAAATCAAGTTTTCTATACACAATCGTTTTCGAAAGAAAATAGAGGAATAGTTTTCTCATACTCAACAAACTAGATTATTTTTACACAACAATAAAATAACAAAAATTTAAAGATTGAAACCTGGAGTCCTTCGCCTTGATGAAGAATTCCTTCTGTAGCCTCCTCTCGATCTCCTCCTGCAGCTCTCTTTTCTCGATCCTTTGCCTTCAACGTTCTTCTGAACAATCTTTCCTTTCCACTACCACAATAATTTAACCCAGGAAAAACCTCAAAACTCCAAACTATCTTTCTTATTTTTCTTTTTCTAGATCCCAAAAACAACAAAGCAAAACTTCTGTGTGTGTGCATAATCCCCTAAAAAAATAATAAATCAAAGATAAAGATTCAATAAAGCTCTTCCGCTTTCTTTTTTCAAAAAGCCTCCTTTCTTATTGGTCCTTTTCCATCTTTTAAAAGCACAACTTATCCTCAATTTTAAATTAAAATAATTTATTTAATTCAGATATTATCTTCACATGATTTTCTAATTAAATATTAATAAAAAGGTAATATCTAATTATTCTCAACAATATTAATTTAATTATAATTATTTTCATTTTTAATTAATTAAATCACTTTTAATTGATAATATATTTAATTTAAACATTTTTCTAACTCTCAATTAAATCAAATAATAATGCAACATTAAGTAATTATTTTATGAAATACGATTAATTAATTAAACACTAACCAAGAATTAAATAAATACTCAACAATCAAACTACATAAAGACAAAGACAAAACTTCAGTCACAACACAACGACTCACAACAGACGGCGGACTTGGGACGGGGACACTTCCAAACCTACTCTCTTTTTCAACATTTTACCCATTGGGTTAATTTATTGCTCGCCCGGTCCTGCCGAAGCAGGTGGAATCGAGACTTATTCCTGCAATCTTGCATCCAAATAAACGTCAAGTAGCACATGTATATATATAAAATCAACATCCTATCATGAGAAGGAATTGCAGTGTAGCAGGGCACTCGTGAACGAGTGATGCTACACTATCCTCTCACCTAATCTATTCTAACAATTATATTATCAATGACGAACTAACATTTCTAACCAAATTGATCATAAGATAATTGATTACTTAACTACTGCATCATAACTAATTATTAACCATTGCTTTATAAAATAATACTGAATTAAATAACGTCACCATAGAATCATCACATTGACATATAAACATTAATGAAAATTTATTTGAATAAACAGTAATCCAAATCAACACACCGAGTATCATAAATCATACTAATAATGTCACACGCAACAATTAACTAAATCCACGATCCGCGACACCAAGTCGGTGAATGAACTCTAACACAAATCCGTGGATTCATGCTAACATCAATGTAAGAGAAAGTTCAATAGTAGCAAATAGTAGTATCAGAAATATGGGGTATTATCTCCCCTAGAATATGTTTACTCGAAGCCATTAAATAGATAAGAGTAAGCACACAACAACCACGCAGAGAACACGCCACAAATCTCTATAACTAACCACATATTCATTCATTTCCTATTACCATATTCCATAATTCATACCATATAACATGCAAAAGCAACTCCAAAACCACATAGGGTCAATCAGGAAATCGCTTGCACAATGAGGTAAAGCACAAGAAGACATAAAAGAGTGGACATAACAACAAAGCTGGTTGTCATCCACCACACACAACACACAAAATTCACACACAACACAATTGTCCATAATGCATTCTTCCAGTAGGAAGGATATCGGTGCATTGTACACTACACCGAGGGTCCTATCCCTTCCACTAGTTTCCTGCACCATTGGACCTACACCATGTAACAACAACTTCTGGGTAGCCAAGTCAGGTCAACCCAAAAAGGAAAACATAAACTAACGAACAAAGCACCTAGGTCAACACCATGGCTCATAATGCCTGGAGTATTACCTACGCAACTAACAACTTAATGGGTCCACATTATCCCAGAGTGCCCAGTGTTTAAACTTGGGCCTCGAGCATGAAGCAGAGAATGTGAAACATGTTTTGATTAAAAAATATGATACCATTTGAAAGCTATAGATGTTTTTCTATTCAAATTCTATCAAATAATCGTGACTTTGCCTAATTTGAATAGAAAAATGAATAATAAGTAATTATTAAGTTCAAAAGTAAGCGTATAAATTTATATTTGTGGAAAGCCAAGAATAACTCCTTAAAACCCTCTTTTGTTTCCTTTACATCAATTTGCAAATAAATTGGCCAACCATATACCTATCATATTGCCATTTTTTGGCCCATCATGATCCTCAAGATATACCCATTCATGAAATTTGAATTCAAACCCCTGATTTCATACTCAAAACCCTAAAAATGGACTAAATGGGACTCATACTGCAATTGTGGCATATAGGTCCCATCTGGGTAGTACTCATACACCCAAGGTGGTGTATCAGTCCCATTAGGGGTTTTTAGGTAGAGGAAATGTTAAAGAGTTAAAATATTAAGTGTATTTGATGTCTATGTCGAGATTTTAGTTGAAATAATCCCTACGATTAATGATGATATAGCTGTCATAAATTCAAGAGGGCTAAAAAATTAGTGTGAAGGTCATAAATGAAAGAGGGCCCAACACTTAGTGTGAAGTGGTATGTAGGATCAAGCCATGGAAAAAAAATAGGCCTCCCAAGGAAAACCTTTAGAAAATAGAGTTAGCAACTTGGGATGCAAAAATTTAAGCAATTTCATCTATATTTCAAAAAATATGTAAGAATAGAATCTAGAAAATTGAATGTAGTTTCTGGACAGGTCGTGAGCTAAAAGAAAAAATATCTATTAGGTAAAATTTGAAATTTCAATGCAAGAGAATGAAATCAAGGAAAATAAGAAGCAGGTGCTTGTCCTGACCAACTTTAAACTTCATAATAAAATGATAATATTTTTTTATAATATTTTAGATATAATTAGAGGACCATGTCCCCATAAAGATGCAATATTTTTGTAATTTTTTTTCAGGGTAAATACCACTCATGAATTTTTGTCCTTAAAATATTAAAAACTTGTATACTAATCACTTAACTTGGAATGTACCATGGAAATTCATTTTTTCTTTTTTTTGAACCATAAGTGAAGTTTATAAAATGACATGTTTTGATTCAAAATGTGATATTGTTTGAAAGCTATAGATGTTTTTCAATCACCCTCATCAATCAGGACTTTAGTTGTAATTGAAATGAAAATGAATAATAATTACTTATTAAATCCAAAGGAAAGCATAATTTATATTGGTGAAAACTGAGAATCTCCTTTTAAAAACCCTTTTTCATTTCATCACTTTAAAAAGTATCATCAACCATACCACTATATTGCCACTTTTTGCCCATCATGATCCTGCATTAATATCCAAGTGTAAATAAATACACTCTTACAACACAAATTAAGGTGTAAAATAGTCTATTTAGCTTAAAAGGGCCCTAAACCTAATGTGAATATGTAAAACAAATTACAACACTAGATCAAGTAAACATTAAGTTTATTTTAATGTTATTCATCCCCAAGTCAAGTGTGAAAATTTAAAGGATGACATTTTTCTACACTACACAACTCTTTTCTATAATTGGTTTATCAAGACTCCTAGCTAAGTGGGTTATGCTATTAACTAACTTTAACCTTAATTTTTTCCTCAAAAATAAATCAAAGGGAAAGCATTGATTGACCATTTAGTTGAGCACCTTCACTATTATTAGTGTTACCAAATAAAGACTCATTCCTTAATGAAAGTGTTTGAAAAATTGATGATAATGAAACATGTGAATTATACATTGATGGTTCTAAGTGTTTAATTGGATTTGGTGCTATATTTATATTGATATCTCCCTTAGGGAAGCCAATTCCCTTATCCTACCATCTATATTTCTTATGTACAAGAAACATCATTTATTATGGGGCCCTTATCACTAGATTATGTTTAGCCTTATCCTTAGGTGTTCAACACAGTAATATATTTGGAGACTCTCAACTGCTCATTAAATAAATTAATGGGTCTTATCAAGAAAAAAATGAAAATTTATATCACTATCAAGACCTCACATTAACAAATTAGAGCATTTCATATCATACACTATTGACAATGTTCCAAAAAAGGATAATCAACATGTAGATGTAATGGAAAGCATAACTTCCCTTGTATCTCTTGATGATACTTCCTTAGATTTTATATTTTTAATTCAGCTCTCACAAAACCATCAATAAATGAAAGCATAAAACAAACATTGGTTTCCATCATTGAAATTTCTATGGAATGGTATGGACCAATATTTAATTATTCAAAGGATGGAATTTTTCCTAGACCAACTACTAAGAACACTAGGGATTGTATATAGAAGCTTGAAACTCATTGGATAATCGTAGTTGATGTGTTGTATAGGTGATCATTTAATTTTCTTCTCCTTAGCTGTCTTAAACAATATGATATCTTTGTGGACCTTGAGGAAACTCATGGGGGTGTTGATCTAATATCCAGAGTGTATTTTGGAGGGAAGTCATTAGTTTAAATATTAATTCATATTGGATATATTTGAAAAAGTATGGAACAATATTGTTTTGATCATGTTAAGAAGTATTACAAGTGTCAAGAACATAATAATTTGATTCATGCTTTTGCTTCTGAACTTCATGCTCAAGGAGTTATTTGGCCATTTTTTAATTGCGTGTTGTATCTCTTTGGAAAGATATCTCCTCCCTCATTTTTACGCCATAAATTATTAATAACCACTATAGATTATTTTACAAAGTAGGTGTCCAAAGGTAGTTCCTCTCTATTCTATCACTACTGATGTAATTTGTCAATTTATCTTAGAAAGTATTCTGGTATGATTTTTTCTTCTTTCAGCCCTAGTTATAGATTATGAGACATAATTTAAGAATAAGGAAGTGAAGAAATTTTTGGAAATGTTTCACACTAAACATCATTTTCTGCACCATATTATCCATAATCTAATGGTCAATCTGAGACAACAAATAAAATAGTTAAACAAATTCTGCATAAAATGATTAACAAGAAGAACAAGGATTGGCATTCTCAACTCTCTTATGCATTATGGGATTATCATACAAGTTTTCTCTCATCTATAAGAAACACACCATAAAATCTTGTTTATGGAGTAGCTGAAATAATCACCTTAGAGTTAGAAATTCATTCTCTAGGAGTTTCTCTTAGTGGATTTATTGATAATAACACTTATAGGGAACAACAATTGCAACAAATTAAAATTCTTGATGAATAATGCATAAAAAATCCCAAATGTCTTCAACACTATTCTAAAAGTGTGTATCACAATTAAAATGATAATTTCATTCCTTGTTTATTCAATAAAGGAGAGTTAGTATGTGCGTGATCATCATAAAACAAGTCTTTAAGGGCAAAAATTCAGAAAATTAGAGTTAGGCAATCCTTGACATGTATCTATCAAGTTATATTCCATTATTTCAAAATATGTAAGAATATAATCTATAGAAAATTGAATGTAGTTTATAAACTACTAGGTTTATTTTAAAAAAAAGAAAAAAATCTATTTGGTGAAAAATTAAAATTCTAAGGAAAATAAAAGTAGGTGTCTATCTAACCACCCAACCACAATAAAATGATAGTATTTTTTTATAATATTTGTGATATAGGTAGAGGTGACTCATGTCCGATGTGGATGCATATTTTTTTGTAATTTTTTTCCAAGTAAAATAATTAAATATGATTTTTTTATTACAAATTTTAAAAAATATAAAAACTTGTACATCTAACCACCTTAACTTGGTCAAAACTTCATGAAATTCATTCCTTTTTTGTTTAATCCTATAGCATACGAAGCATAGAATGTGATGCATTGGATTCAAAAATGATACTGTTTGAAAGCCAGAGGACAGTTTTTCAATCATCCTATCAATTAGGCTTTAGTTGTAATTCAAAATTAGAAAATGAATACACTATTTATTAAATTCAAAGTGTAAAACATATAATTTATATTGCCAGTGAAAGCTACTAATCTCCTTTAAAAACCTTTTACTGTTCACCTGGGTAAAAAAGTCCCCAACCATGCCCTACAGTCCATCATATACTCCGCCAGCTTCTTTGGCTCCATTATGATCCTTACATACCACCCTAGTGTTATATGAAAATTATACAATTTAAATGTAACTATACTAATGGTATGAAAATAAACCTGAATTGGTTAGAACTTATGTCATTGGATAAAGTTTTTCCCTATGTGTATAAGGCTTAAGAAAAAAATGGTACACCACTGTAGAGAACCTATAAATGTTGAACATTCCAGTATTACAATTAGCAACTTTGAATAGTGTATGTTAAAACAAGTTGTTAAATTAAATATATATTTCTATTTTATCTCACATTGCTTCATTCTTGGAAAACATGTGTGTGTCTTGAATATTTATGAGTGAATTTTCATGTATTTGGATTATTACTCCTTTATTCATACTATTTAATCACATGTGTGTTGTGTTAAATTAGATAACTATATGAACTTAATTATAAAATTATATCATAAGAGCATCTAGTTTAACTTAATGAAACTTAGTAAAATATAGAATCTAAGTAGACATAAGTGTTTAATTAGATAAAATTCATTATACGAGAAACTAGATTGTGAAAGCATTTATTAATTAACCTCACATAGATTATTTAATAGATCACATTGATATCTAATCTAATAAATATAAAACCACATAACATATGGAAATAGAAGCATGCTCATATATATATATATATATATATATATATATATATATATATATATATATATATATATATATATATATATATATATATATATATATATATATATATATATATATATCATTTTTATATGCATCACAATCACCATGATAGAAAATTTTTGTGTCATAATAAATTACATCATAAGTCTAAATGGAACTATGGCTACCAGACTCCTCTGTTCCTTATGGTGGTGCCTGTCATGAGACAGTAGGTCAGGAAAAGCTTATAGAGCTAATCCAATCTCGTAGACCCTATAGCTTTCCTACTACTATAGCCTCACATATGAGTGGTATAGTGTGCTCTTGCTCAAAATTTTCTCTCTTCCTGCACCCTACTAAGTTCATCTAATCTAGAGGTATACACCTCGCTCTTAGTGGGAACTAGTTTGGCTCATCGCTCCTTGTTTTCGAGACTCAAATAATCATAAGCTCTAATTACATCCTTGTAGGTATTCATCCATCATGATAGGGGCTCAAATAATTCAGCAAAGAACCCAAACTTAGTGGTGGCCTATGCTTAGCTCATTTAGGTAGGTGTGGGGACCTATTTGTGGTGAATTGACTAAAGAATTCAATCCAATCTCATGTGCCAACTATAACAAATGAAAAATTAAATACATCAAAACAAGGCATAATATATAAGTTGCATAAGTAATCTAATAACAAAAATTTAAAAATAAATAACATTTCACATCACCTAGATCATTGGTCACCAATAAGGATTTTCGTAAGCTCCAAGAGTCTTTGTTGAATATTTTTGTACCACCTTTTGTCAAACTAAATGATTTAACAACCTTGTTGGACGGTATGAATACAACAAGACCTATATAAATTATTTTCCATCAAAGTGAGGTACCTCCTTACAGTCAAAAGCAACATGAGGCTCTAATGATATTTTTTGTAGAGGACTTGTGTACCACCTTCTATCAAACTAAATGATGTAACAACCTTATTGGATAGTAGGAATAAAACAAACCTATATATTATTTTCCACCAAAGTGAGTTACCTCAGATTCAAAAGCAATGTGAGGATCTAATGATATTTTTGTCATTAATAAAACTTGGGTTAGACGTACACTCTTATTGATGATAGATTAGGTATCAGTGTTTACAAAATTGACATTTTACATAAAATTGGTTTGGATGAAACTCTTATAAAACTTAATGATATTTCTATTTGTGGCTATGATATTATTGGTAGGAAACTAATGGATACAATTACACTACCCATCAAGGTAGAACCTGTGACTTTACCTACCCATATCTATGTCATTCCTAACCCTCTTTCATATAATATTATTCTTAGCTGGTTGTAGTTTAATTCCATGAAGAGAGTTCCATCTAATCTTCACCATACAATCCATAAACCCAAATCCATAATCCCCAGCCTGTTAAAGTTTTCCCTGCTTCTAAGCCCAAAAGCTCTACTTCTAAAGCCAAAGGCACTGGAAAGAATCTCCCTGTCAAAAACCTTGTTAAATTGTATTCTGAAGATTCTCCTAATTCTAAGGACTCTAGCGCAAATAATAATTCTTCCTCTGTTGTCCTGTTGATGGATAGAGATGGTAGAACTGGATCCCCTAGAGCCTCTGACCCTACTAAAAGTTGCTTCAATCTTGATAGGGAACCTTCTGCTGATTTTCTGGGCATAGCTAGGAGTAATGTTATGGACCATTTCAAAATGTCAAAATGGGTCTTTCATGAAATTAATGACCTAAAAATAAAAAACTGGGCCCTCCAGAGTAAATTGGAAGAAATGGGTGCTAAGGTTTCTGTGTTATGCAAGAAGGATGTAGAGTGTAATGAGAACATTGCTAGTAAAGAGATCCAGGACAATGTGGGTAAGGACAAAAGGATAGAATTTGACTTGTAAAAAATGAAAAATGTTGGGAAGATAATTACTAAACAGAATAATAGGATGGCAAGACATAATTCCATCATTACCAACGCTATGACTGAAAATTTGGATAAAGCTCAACAGGGGTCCTTGGTTGTTGATTTGGAAGAGGTGAAAGATAAAAACCAAGAAGAGGACATTGGGATTTTGAAGAGAACCAGGGCTAATCTAAAAAGGAAGGAACCCCCCACATCACATATGATTCAAACTTTCAAGAAGGGTGTCTAGGATATGTAGGATTTGGAGGTCAAGACTGAGTCTGTTCTGAAGACTCTGGGTTAGTTGTTGCTGGTTCTTTTGGCCTACGTTTCGGCTGGCTCTTTGTTTTTCCTTCCTAGATTTTTTGTTGGTTGTTGTTTATTCTAGATTTTTCTAACCTTCTTCTTAATCTACATCACATTCTCCATCATCTAGTATATTTGTAACTTCGTTTGGTAAGCAAGCAAGATTTTCTTCACAAGAGGAATTATTATCTCCTACCCATCCTCTATCCAAGCAAGAGAATATTATGTTGAGGCTTTCCAAAGGTTTCTTGATTACTCTTCCTCTTCCAACATGTAATATTTTTTATAAGAATCACTATTTTTGTGTATATCATCAAGTAGAAGGTCATTCAAACAAGGAATACTAGGGCTTGAGCAATAAAATACAAAAAAATATTGATTGTGGTATTCTTCCACGTGTTGATGCACCTAATCATTCTAAATAATAATGATCTCTCTTATATGGCATTGCTCCTTACTATGTCGCATTTGTAGCTTCTTATTTTTCTTAATGCTATTCATGGTAGAATCTAGTGTGTAATCATATTTCATCTATTGTTGCAACATATTAGTCACTAGCATGTTTTTCCTTGCCTTTATGCTTGATGGAAAGGATATCTAGTTTTGTACATGTGAATTCTTTTGGAGGATCCCCTCTTCCCCCTTCTTTTCCTTAAAATATAAGCATATAAATTATGCCAAAATTTTAAAAAGAGGGAATATCACACTATCTACTTTATTAGTGTGTATTGTGAGATTTCACTTATTGACATACACCTTTGATGGCACCTGGTGTTATTTATAATGCCCCTTGAGGTGTGGTTATCTATTTGTCCCCTATGATGTTAAAATTTTGTACATTCTTGGGGTTATTAATCTCTTAGGGTGTTAAAATTTTATGTGCTCCATGAGACATGATTGGTAAAATAGTCCATCAAATTATCATAACACAACTTGTTGATTCATGAACATGGGAATTTTTAGTTGAACAACTCACATAAAATAACTTTCTTTCTATTGGAGCCACATGTTTCATGAGTAAACTAGAATAAAATAACATTCTATCCTTGTGAAATCCATCATATTGCATGGACACCTAACATAACACAACTTGCTCGCTAGTGGATCTATGTAGCTCATGAGTAATATAGCATAACATAGTTTGTTGATTTTTATGAGTGGACCATTTTGTCCAAAATCATATTCGATAGATGATTTTTTGTATTTGAGGCAAAAATTTCAGATTGAGGTCCCTTACTTTACGAACTAAAATCCTTTTTTGTGTAATAAACTTGGTTCTTTGCTTTATTTTGTTTTCAATTTTTTTATTGTGTTTTCTTTGTGTTTTCCTTGTGTCTTTTATAGTTTCTCTTTGTGTATTGTCTTTTGTTTGCATTGTGTTCATTTTGCACTATGTTATTTTTTGTCTTCATCATGCACGCTTTGTGTTTGTCATGTTTCATTACACCTAATGTGTGTGTTCCTTTGTTTTTACATTATTTTTCTATACGATCTTGAGCCTAGAGGCTAGCACATCCTCTAAATTTTGTCTTATCCTACCTCTCCAATGTTCTGATAAAATAGCCCTTTTGGTGTTCCTTACTCTATTTTGAGCATGAGTATAAGTTCATAATTTCACCAAAGTGGGGGCTAAATGTAGCACCATAAATTGTCACCCCTAGCAATTTCATACTAGGTTTAGCTCCCCTATGTTCTTAGACCTAATTATGCTCTTAATTTGCCTATTTTTTGGTTACTTTGAGAAAATCTTATTTAGATTAGGAAAATATTATTTAATATTTATTTAGAAACATTAAAATACCCAAAATAGTTCTTGACTAGGGTGTTAGTGCCCTTGTCTATCCTAAGTTGACCAAATTTTTAAAAAATCATTTTTAACATTTTAACATTTACATATTTGAATTCACTTGTCAGATTATGATAATTAATTTTATGGGAAAATTAATTAATGGATATAAATACAAGTCATTTTTACTATTTTAAATCCTAGCAATTTGTAATTTCAATTAAGCATCACAAAAATTAGATAGGAGTAGAATAATTAGAGTTTAAAACATTTATTAATAGTCAAGATTCATATTTACAATACATCAAGTTTATATGTGGGTTTGTTCATTTTATATGTTCATTCTTTTTAGTACTAAAACTTATAAGACCTTCAATAAAGCAATCCATTCTCCTCGTATGAAATGTGTATAATAAGTTCAGTCCATCAAGTAAAGTACATCTAAGTGGTAAGTTGTATCACTTGAAAATTTGTCACTTTTTTTATCCATTTCCTTTGTTTGATTGGGGGTAGGAAATTTTTACATCATCATAGCCATTATGGAGGTGGAAAGCCCAAATAGGTTTTGACTTAAGCAAGCCCCTATATAACACAATCATTTCTCTCATCTCTTGTGTCTAGGTGATAGATCTTAAGGCGATTTGGGAAAGGATTGGATACCAAAAATGATGAAAAAGTGGTTAGGGAGATGCTAGCATATGGTTTTAGACATAGAACATACCCACACACACTTTCCAATTTCATTCAAGGGTAACCCTTGAGATCTCTTTGCAATGGAGAAAGACATCTTGCTAAGGGTTGTCCTAGGGGTTGAAGATGATCTATTAAGGGGTTCACCACCAAGTTTAAACTTGGAAAAGACAATAAAGCACACAATGAAATGTAAAACCCTAATTGAATGTAAAACAATACTAAATGACCTATAAAATTCTTGAAACAACAAAAAAAAATGATAAAACTAGAAGTGTACACTTGGAAAAATGAAGGAAGCATAATGGAGGTCTAGATCTAATGGAGCCACAGTCAGAGGTTCCTCAAAGAGAACTATCTGGACCATGCAACAAGAGTCACACAATGGAAGCAACATGTAAAATGGAGGAAAATGCAAGCTCAAACATTATTATTATCATAAATTTCAATTACAAATAGCCAACAACATCCAAGTTTACAAATTTAGCTCACAGGCCTGATTTCAACATGCTCAGAATACCATCTTCCTACATTCTCCTCAATACGAGTGAAAATCCTATAGAGTAATTTTTTTTTCTAATCTAAGTTAACTCTACTAGCTTCTGATGATCAATTACAATGCTTTCTATACATTCATAGATCTAGAAACATCTATGTCATCCCAAGGATTATTACAATCTTTGATTAAAGAAAATGTAATGTGTGTGTGCATATATTGGCCTCAAATTTGAATTTACTCCTTGATGAATGCATAAGATGAAGTGTGGACCTTAATTAAGGTTGAGAACACCCCATAGAACAATTTGAATCACACTAACAAGATCTGTAAGATACGGAAAGGATCCACAAGCAATCAAACTAGCCGTTAGATAAGAAAGTTATTCTGGTGTTGGTTCAAGAAACTGCCACATAATCTAGAACTAATAAATTGCTTGAAAATGAGCCAATCACACTCAAATCTTGGAATAAGGTAAATGAGAATTCCCATGATGTAAACATAGATCCATAAGGTTTGGTGAGAAAACATAAAGAATTACTGAATCTTCCAACATGAACTGAAAAAAATAGAAATAAAGACAAATTGGAATGAAAATATTTTTGGGTGATGCAATATTGCAATGACCCAAGGATGCTCCTGCATCAGACACCCCTGGTGAGAAAAGATGTCTTCTCTATCTTCCCTTCTCTTCCTCCTAACCTTACTTCTTTCCTCTGTTAGATCCCGCAACTTCTTCTCCTTACCTTCCTTTCCCTACCTCATACCTGTACAAGGTAGTAAGGGACATTTACCACCACTCACCTTCTTCTACAAGACTTCATTGTATCTGCTATCTTATATGCAACCAAAGTATTTTGTTGCATAACTCTACCCCTACATCCTTCTAGTACCTCCCTCTCTCAGATTTAACCACGTGGTTCCTCTTCAACTCTATGTCATCCTTTAGTAAAACCTCTACATCTTGCTTCTCAACACTGCAACTCTTCACAAGACTCAAGTTCCTCACTTCCTCCCACTTATTCTTCAAGGAAGCCAAATTAAACTTCTTCCCATCCTTCTCTACAATGATTAGGTTCCTTCTGTGATTATATATAGCTCCTCTATCAAAATTCCAGGGTCTACCCAATAAAACATGACAAGCACTCATAGAAAATACATCACACAAAAATTCATCTCTAAAGGGGCCAATATTAAAGTTCACCCAACACTGCTCTTTCACCTCCTTTACATGATCATCTTGTAACCAACTTATCCTATAAGGACAAGGGTGAAAAAACCTCTTCAAACCAAGTTTCTCCACCATCTCCTTAGATACCAAGTTATCAGTACTTCTAATGTCCACAATAACCTTACAACACTTACCTCCTAATTTACCTCCTAATTTCAAGACTCTCCTAAGCATAAGAGATTCTCCTTGTTCAAGTTCTATCCCATCATCATTTTCCTACTCATTAGGTTCCTTCTATAATTATATATAGCTCCTCTATCAAACAGCTAGGGTCTACCATACAAAACATGACAAGAACTCATAGACAAAACATCACACAAAACTTCATCTCTGAAGGGGCCAATATTAAAGTTCACCTAGCATTTCTCTTTCACCTCCTTTACATGATCATCTTGTAACCAACTTATCCTGTAAGGAGAAGGGTGCAGAAACCTCTTCAAACTAATTTTCTCCACCATCTCCTCAGATACCAAGTTTTTCAGTACTTCTAGTGTCCACAATAACCTTACAACACTTACCTCTTGATTTGCAAATAGTCTAGTAAAGATTCATCCTTTGTGAAATGTCAACCTCTTCCCTACTCTACATCATCAAGAATATCCTAAGCATAAGATATTCTCCCTTCTCAAGTTCTATCCCATCTTAGTTACCTACTCTTCATGTACCATACAATTCTTTTTACTAGTCCCTTTACTTGATCCCTCAAGACACTCAAAAGATCGATTTCAAAATTCTAAACACTTGAAACATTTACCCAAGAATTCCTTACTATCATTTCCTCTCATTTTTTCCCTCTAATCTAGTTCTTTACTCCACTTAGATCTTGATTATTCTTCACTTGTCTGCTTCTCCTTGCTGTTGTTCATCTACTTTTTTTTCCCTTTGGTATTATTCTACTGTCTTTTCTTTACTTTGTCTTCTTGCTTAAGAGCGTATTGGTAGGAATCTTCAACTGTATAAATCCTCAACATATTCATCTCATCTTAAATGTTAAATATAAGGCCATTTATGTACCTTTCCACCATCCCCCTAGTCATCTCTTGGTGCCTAGATCTGATTGTAATCTTGTAAAATTTCTCAATATACTCTTTCACACTCAATTCCTTCTACTTTAGGTTCTAAAATTTCTTAAACAACTCCAACTCATAGTCTTTAGGGATGAACTTAGCCTTCATCCTTGCAACCATCTATCTCCACCGAGTGATCCTTGTTTCACCATTCTCCACACTATCCTTCTACAACTCTTTCCACCATAAACCAACATGTCCTTTCAACTTACTTTGTGCCAGCCTAACCCTCAATGGGTCTCTAATATCCTCAAGCTCAAAATAGTCTTCTAACTCTCCTATCTAGTCTATCAAGTCTTCTAGATTCAATGTACTAGAGAAGTTAGAAACCTCCACCCCATGACTTCTACTTGCTTGTGCCACTTCTCTCAACAATCTCTCTTCTCCCTCATCTATTGGTCCTTTAGCCTCTTCAGCCTCAAGTTCTTCTGTAACTTCTTCATATTCATTCTTCAATTCAGGGTTTCTCCTCAAACCACCCAAGAGGTTCTCAATCTCATTACTCATCTCATTTCTTAAGTCCTCTGTCATTTACTCCATTCTTCTAGGGTTCATCCTTCTTAGCAAGATCTCTCCCCTGCTTGGTGCAACTGCCTTAACTCGACGATCTAACTACAAGGTTTCAATTGTCTCTCTCTCAATGATTTATTGAACACACTTACAACTTGCCTCAAATCAATGATTTGTTCACCCAAGGAATGCCACAAGGATTGAAACCCACTCAAAGTTTGCAAATAGTGCCCATCTCAAGATTCGAAGGTTTTCAACATGCTCCCATCTCAAGATTTGAAGGTTCACAACCTACTCTGATACCATTTGATGTGGCCATGGTTAGAGGGCCCTCAAAGAGAACTATCTGGACCATGAAGCAGGAGTCACACAATGAAAGCAACATGTAAAATGGAGGAAAATACAAGCTCAAACATTCTTATTTTCATAAATTTCAATTAGAAACAGCCGACAACATATGGGTTTACAGATTTGACTCACAGGCTTGATTTCAACATGCTTTGAATAACATCTTCCTACATGCTCCTCAATGTGATTGAAAATACTATAGCTCAAAAATATTTCTATTTTCTAATCTCTAACTTTATTACCCTCTAATGATCAATTACAGTGATTTATATACATTCACAGATGTAGAAACATTTGTGTTAGCCCAAGGATTATTACAATCTCCAATTTAACAAAATGTAATGTGTGTGTGCATATGTTGGCCTCAAATTTGAATTTACTCCTTGGTGAATGCATAAGATGAAGTGTGGACCTAAGTTAAGGTCAAGGACACCGCTTAGAACAATTCAAATCACATTGAGAAGATCCACAAGATATGAAAAAAATCCACAAGTGTTTGAACTTGTTGTTAGATAAGAAAATTATTTTGGTGTCAGTTCAAGAAATTGCCACATAATCCAGAAGAAATAACATGCCTGAAAATGAACCAATCACACTTAAATTTTGGAATAAGGTAAATGAACATGCCCACAATGTAAACATAGATCCACAAGGTCTGGTGAGAAAACATGAAAAATTACTGAATTTGCCAACATGAACTGAATAGAAACTGAAACAAAGATAAACTGGAAAGAAAATATTTTTGGGTGATGCAAGATTTCCACGACCCAAGGATGCTCTTGCATCAAGATCACTAAAAATTCTATTGTCAAGGTTGACTAGGAATAATTTTCCAAGCTAGGTGAATCAGCCCAATTTCTGGGAAAATGCACTGGAGCAGTTTTTAGCCAAAAGGGTATCCAAATCTATAAAAATATATGTTAGGCCTATAGTGGGAATCATTCACCACTAATGGTGAATCAAACCACTTCTTATTTTCTAAAAATTATGAATTTGATTCAGTTCCTTTCAGCCCACATTGGTCTTTTTGTTGGTTGCAGGATTTGAAATAGCAGTTTGTGACCTATAGGTGATCTCCAAGGCTCTTCAATTCTTGATGAGACTCTTAAAAACTTTGAATGATTTACAACACTTCTCCAACCTTCCTCATGAAATATGCAACCTAGCCCTATATATCACACATGAAGAGGAGGAAAAATTGTTGGGGGGTTAGTGAATAGGGGTTTACTTTGGTCAAACCCGTTGCTGGAAATGAATCCTAGAAATGAAATCAAATATGAATGATGAATGATGAATGAACAAATAACAATGTTGTAACCCACCAAACCCTAGCAATAAGGTGTTGTGATAATGCTTGAAATGGCTGCAATGGATGTGGTCCTTGACTCTAGCTTGAAGTAGATAGATCTTGAATGCAATGCTTGCTTGAATAAAAAACTCTACACCACAATCACTAGCACAATAACAAACATGATGCAAGAATTATTTGACATGATGATTGATGATTTAAGAATGCTTTAATATGCTTGATATTCTACCCTTGAATGATCTTGAATGCTCTTGTGAACTCTCTTGAATTCTAGGTGTGATTATGAGTGAAACAACCTTGTATTTATACTCAATTATGCAAAAAGTCCTGAAATTAAAACACTACAAGCCAACATTGGATCTTGGAGAATAAAATCCTGCCAAAGATTTAAATTATATTTGATTTTAAGTTAAATGGGACTCATTCGCCACTCTAGACAAATGGGTCCCACATAAGGCGACTCATTCACCTAGAATTGCAAATGAGTTCCACCTTAGGAATTTGAGGTGGGTTGTCAGGAATTTGGAATTTTAAATTCTTTTGTCAGGATTATCCTAAAAATTACACATAAATAAGGCTTGTGGATGCAAAATGGGGCCAATTAAAGTATAATAAAGCCCAATTATTGATGATAGGCCTATAAAAGTGTGAAAGTTTGTTAGAACACTTTACAACAATTTAAAATAAGGCAATATTAATGATAAAAAGTGGTTATTTAGGTGTAATTCATTAACAAGACTTTAGAAAAGTGTGGAAGTAAGTTATAACCCATCACAACACTTAAGTAAGATACCATTTAAATACATTTAGTTCACAAGGGCCCAAGACCTAATATGAATATGTTAGGCATATTGCAACACTAAATCAAGGCCAAGTTAAGAGGACCTTTTTCCATCATTACAATGCCTAATTGTGAGATCAAGCATTCAAGTCTCTTATGTCATCAAATTAGGGTAAGTAGATTTATTCATCAATAGATGAAGTTTTGAAGCTAAGTCTAGAAAGGAAGAACCTACAAATTGATACCATTTGATATCTATTCATAAATTATTAAGATCTACACTTCTTGGTCTAGGGCACTAGTACCCCTATCCAACCAATTTAAGCCCAAATTTATATGCAAGGTATATCTACACCCTATTGTTATATAATTAAATCATGTGTTTGAATTTTTTTTTTCTTTGTAATTACATTATTTTGTTGTCTAAGCTTTATAGTTCACCTAGGTACATATTTTCATTACCAAATCAGGTTAATTATTAATTAATCTATCAACATCAATCTCCCCTATGAAAGAAACAAAACCTCAATCTGCTATTCTAGCTCCTCCATTGAGGTTAGTATCCAAGTAGGTTTATGTGATCACTTTTTGTTCCCTCCTAGTATGATGTATCAGAAAGTATAATTTAGTTCCTAGATCCCTTTTTCCCACATCATAAAACTATTAGTATTTATTTTGAAAACACCAAATGGGAGGAGACCATTTACCAACTTTATTAATGTCATGATAATAGTTGACCTAGGAAATACAAGTAACTAATCCAACAACATGACCAAAATGTAAATTCTTCAAAAATAAAAATCTTTGAGGGAGTAATGACTTGATCAAAATAACATGTAACAACCAATGCTTCTTTCAATGAATCTAAAATCATTTGTCAAACATACCCAATAATATTTTATAAATGACAAAATAAGGAACAGTATCTTAGGAAAATTACATTAAAGGGGTAAACATATAAGGCTACCAAAAGCTAGCCAAAACTTCAAATGGAGAAGTAGCGTTTTGATTAAAAGGGACAAATAGGTTTTGAAGGGACCCGAAACCCTATACAGAAAATCACCAAATGCTGCTAAAAAATACCACAGTCAACCACCACTAGCATCCCAACCAACTAAAAACTGAACAAACCAAGAGCCAGTCAGCAGATAGACAAAGAACAACCCAAGGCTCCCAACAGCAAAACAACCCCAACCAAAACAACTAGAAAAACTCAAAAAATAGTGAAACAACAAAAAATGAGAACTAATTTAGGCCACCCAAAGTACTGGCCAAATCAAACTGTTGGGACTTTTTTTTTTCAACCATGTCAAGCAACTCCTTTTTTCTTTCCTCGAATCTTCTTTTCCACTCCTTCGATCATCTGGCAACCAATACCTTGTCATCATCCTTGAGGGATTTCTTACATTTTCCTTTTCCTGCCTATTCTTTCTCCATGAGTTGAGAAAAGAAGACTTACTCCTCCATTAGTTGACTTAGCTTCTTAAATAAGACCTCAATGGCCTCAGCGTTGTTCATGACTGAAGCATGGCCTACCCATAACAAGTTTATGAGGTCAGTATTCAAACCATCCACCTTATCCTCAAGGGATTTTAACCTATCTTCACACTTTTCTTTAAACTCATTTTGAGTATACTCCAATTTCACCAGTCTATCAATTAGAATGTCCAGCACAGAGGGCCTTGAATCCTTCTACAGATTATCTTTGAGTCCCTTGATTTTGATATTGATTTTTTTGAATTCCTATAGAATCCACTTTTCCAATTTAAAAGTGTCAGGAGCCCCAACCCTAGCCATTTCTAATAGTCCAAACATGGAGGTTTCATCCTAGTTTGAGTACAAAAAGTCCTTAGATAGAGGATCAAATCTCCTAGGTAGAGTACCTTTGTCCTTACCCTCACCATTCACATTATGTACCTTGCCCTCTTTTTCCAAGGCACCCATATTAAGCTCATGCACCGAGGAGTCCTCCACAGACACAGTATTAACACTAGGGTTAATATTAGCCTCAACCTCTAAAATATTCTTGGTTGTCCCTACTTCCTGCTTATTCTTCAAAATTGCCAATCTCTTAGACAATCTTCTCAACTTATCAATCCCATTAGCATTCTTCTAGGCCCCAGTCTCCAAAGCCCCACCAACTGCACTTATGTCAACCACCAATTCCATAGCCATAGGAGAGATCCCATCCAACCCTACATATGTGTCAACACTATCATAAATGGCCATTCTTTTAGGGGCCCTATTCACTTTGGCACCCATCATCTTTCTCTTCTTCAACCCAAAAGCCACACCAACCTCCTCCCCATTCCATTCCTCTTCCACATCATATGAAGATTCTGAATTCAAAGACCCAGAAGGATCCATAAAATCATCATTTTTTTCTAGCAATGGAAGGAGCCAAAGTAATGGCCTGATTATGCTCCATTATAAGTAAAATAATCCCTTCATGAAGAATAGGAGATATCCTATTCTTAAGATGAGCATACACTGAGGACTCAAGAGAATATAACAACTAAAAAGGAAAAGACATAAACAAGTTGTGCATGAAGTGATTTAGTAGGGTAAAATGATGAACTAGAAGGGCATTGTAGCTCCCTTCGAGCATCACATATCTCATTAGAACCTCTACAATCCTAGCCTATATTTTCTTCAAAGAGGTTTTGTAAAAGACCCGATTCACCAACCTTACCAAACCATTCCTTTCATTGCCCTTAAAGAATTGGGTCATGGCTTCCTCGTTACTTCTTTTATCCTTGCAAATTTTTTTGCCCACCATTGGCAACCCTATCACAGAGGCGATGAACTCCTCATTCACTTCCACCTCCAAGCATTTTAGCACTAATTTTTGAGTATGCTAGGCAATCACGAAATTTCGAAGCATTCAAATCATGTCCATGTAATCTTTCTAGGAATGGAGTAAAATTGCCATGAAAGAGAATGTTCCAAAGCTTTTTCCTTCTCCTAATGTAACCACATGAGTCAAGCTTAACCCTCTTCCTATCACCACCCATGGAATCCCTACAAGCAGTCACACAAACCTAGGACGAAGTCTCTAGAAGTAGGCTAAAACACCAAAGTTTACCCAAAAAGCATGCCAAAAAAGGAAATCTACAAAACCAATATGGTCATAAGATATTATCCCCTTCCATCATTTCTCAAAATGTTTCTTACATCCTTGGGAATGATAAACCCCTATTCCCATTTGTGGAAATCACTTAAACTAAAAGCCCAGTTGGCAAAGAAATCAACAAGGGAGTTTCCTTCCCTAAATACATGAGATATACAAGATTCGACACAATTTTGTAACATGATAGTTGTGTCCTTAATTAATTGCTCTGCATTTCAACTCGGGGGATGATTTATGTTCAGATAATTAATAATATTCATTGAATCTCCCTCCACCCAAATTTTTGAATAACCCTTCTCAATTGCAAGTTTCACACTAATAAATGTAGCCTTTTCTTCCGCGTGATGATTTGTCTAATTACCTAATGGGAGTGATTGGAGAAGTAGCATTAATAATTGAGTTTTTTCAATTATACTAAAACTACCTATGAACACCTTGAAAGAATGACTATTAAAAGAAAAGATGAGACACATATTCCTAATTGAACCCACAAAGATCACATTTAGAAGGACCTCATAATCCACTCTTAGTAATATTATTCTAGGTAAAACATTTAGTCGAATAAAATTTATTCAATCTTGTTCCACCAAGGGAAATTGTTGAATCTATTATTTTTCTTTTCTAGAAATTGATATCTACTAGAAAAATACCATTTAGGATAATAGTGACAAGTGAGAACATCCTCCTCCTCTAAAGAACAAAAAAAATTATTAGCTGAGTGGATAGAAGTAAGAGTAGTGAGTGACTCAAAAAAATTCCTCATAGGCTAGAAACTCATGTCTTTCCAATGAAAAAGACAAAAATCCCCTCATAAAATAAGTTAACATTAGAAAATTTAGACCATCTAGTATCCAAAATGAAATTACTCAAAGGATTGCTAAATGGGATGGTAGACAAAATTAATAAATGAAGATTCCATAAGTCTATCTAAAAAAGGGTTTATTGATTGATTAAATATTCTAGAAAATGACTTTCTTAACAAGATAGTCACCCTAAATTGGTCGTTATGGACACCTATGCCCTCTCCTACCTCTCTCGCACAAATGAAAATTTGAAAAACTTCTACTCTGAGGTGTCGCCTTCATCTTTACCTAGGTACAATTTAGTCATTGAACTTTTTGTAGATGTGTATGTTGTGGGTTACACTACTGAATTTGAACCATTTTCCGATGGACATTTGTTGGTGGTTCAAAAAATCTTTGTTGGAAAAGCAACGAAATGATGAAAAAAGTTTTGTTGCTGTTTTTTCGTCTCAAGTCTGATGAAAAATTAAACGTCAAAATAATGGTGCATAATTTTTGGTCGTCTGCATCATAAAATGACTTGAATGTTCATCAAAATATCATCAAAATGGGCATTGAAAGAACACCAGAAGTTTGTTGCCATTTCGATGAAACTGGCAAGTATTTATGACAAAGCCTTCATCGTAGCTAAGCAACTTTGTTGAAATTTTTATTTGATTCATTGGTGACGTTCGTTGCAATTACGATGAAATGGGCAAGGAGTTACGGAGAAGCCTTTATTGCAGCCAAGCAACTTCATTGGACCTTTTTTGTGACTTTTCGGTTGACTTCATCGAAATTGCAATGAAATGGACAAGGAGTTACAATGAATCCTTCGTCACAGCTATAGCATCTTTGTCAGACCTTTTCGGTGATTCATTGGTTGTGTTCGTCAAAATTTTGAAGAAACAATG